>CABFPE010000085.1:1314346-1325864 GCA_900660155.1 Hofstenia miamia
GAATTTGCAAAAAATCAAAACACCGATTACGGAAAAACTAGAGCACTGGACGAAAAACGGGCTTCAGATTTGGAATTGGTGAGGTCAAATTAGGTGGAAACAATGAAAATTACCCATGCAACAAAAGGAGTGTTTTCCAGTGTAATATATGTAGTGTTTTCATTTTGCAAATTAAGTCTCACCAGAAAATTTTTATTGACGTTAAACATGTACAAGAAATCATTTTTCACTTAATCATATTATTTAATTGTAAAATAACTTACCTGTGGTGGAGAAATTCAACCATCCTTGACTCACTCTCTGTAAAAACTGAACAATGCATTACATTTTGCAACTCAGAAAAATAATATCAGTAGATTTATTTAATTAAAAACACAAATGTATAGAGTTTACACAAATGCTACAGAACTTTATGTTTATTCCATCAATATTTGATCATGACGCATGTTTATACATTGGATTTCATTTTTTCATGATGGTGCTTTGTTTTCAGCATATCTCAGCATCAAGGAAATTTATCCAATATGAGTAGTAGTGTGCATCCAACAAATTGAGGGTTCTAAGTATTGATTTGTACCATTAAACATGATTTCCACCATATATCTCACGTTCATAGTATGCATTGGTTGTTGTGTTTGAATATATCTTTCCATAAAATCCTAGCATACTTCCATAATTAAACAAAATTAGTATATTTGTTATTGAAATAATAATAAGATTTATGTTGTCAAATAAATTACCACACAATCCATTTAAAAATGGAACAATGTTTTTGTTTCACTCAAGAATTTTGCTGATTTTTCATTAAATATATAATTCCACCACAAAAAATTTTCTGCCAAGTTTCCTTTTTGCAATCAATGGTTGACATACTAATAGGTTTTTGTTGTTTTAGAGAATGATTGAAATGGTACTAGATATAATGGTCAGATGCACACCCGCATCCCCTAGTAATTATTAAATTTCTATCCATTTACATGGTGGCTCAATTATATCCGATCTAGCATTGTAATTCATTTAACCCTCCAAGGCTTTATGTTTTTAATAATGGCATATATTTCACTTTTTTCTCATGATGAATGATTGACACAATAGAAAGCCATGCTATTTGTTATAAATTCGATTATTAGTATTAAATGCAATGGTACATCTGATCACTAAGGCCTCTAACATGAAAATTAATCAATATCTCTCTGTTGTATGATGGTATGATTATATCTCCAATTTCTATTGAAGTTTGATTAACCAAGCTTTGCTAATATTCGCACTATATGTTATGTGTGTACACAAGATGGAATTAGAGTAAGGACCAAATGTTATAACAAATATGGTTAGAAAGGCTTTATACCCTCTAAGAGACATTACCATTAATTGAAGGTATATACTATTTCTGATTCCCATTTCCCCGCATGGAGAAGGTATTCAAATAACTAGTCATTAGTCATTGCTATAGAAATATATCTATACATGTATGTGCTAGAATATTTTAATGATTTGAACAAACATTGAAGAATTTTTTTGGTTTTATAAACGACAGGGAAAAAAGATAATCTCACATTTCAAAACATAAAAACAAATTGTTATAGTTAACATGAAGGAAATTTTCAATATTTCTGCATGCTAATAAGATTTGTTAGACTTTTGCATAAGTTTCTAAGATACAAAATGTTCACCTAATGCATCAATGCATAGCTTTAATGTAGATTACAGTAAATATATGGATGGTTGTAATTGACATTACACCAGCCAATTTCTGACATGGCTTTATCAGTTTGAATCTGGTCCATCTAAAGTATTCCTTATTTTTTCATGGTTTTAGCTAAAAAACTGATAATTTATGTAAAATATATGCAAGGAAAAAATAAATCTAACAAGGAATATGTATTTATACTTTCTAAAATAAATGTACGTGCTAAATTTCAACATTATACTTGGATTACAACCAAAACATTTCAATTGTTTATTCTGACATCAAAGAACTCTAAGTCCAATTAACACTTTAAGCAATACATCAGCTCAATGTGCAAATCATTCAAGAAAAAAAACAATTTTCGTTTTACAAAATAGTTTTTACCATAAGGCTGTATGTTGTATGACTTGAATACACACTGCAAATTGTAAACTGCTCACCAATGGACTATTCATAAAGTGATATGTATTTTACATAACAAGTTTCTTCTGAAACTGAGTTAAGTTCACTGACTATAGTAGAACATGATAATTTCTTGGGAATCAATACATTACATTCAAAAGGTTACACATTGTTTTTTCAAATATACTGCTGTTTTTCCCTTGTAAAATTCCATTTGTTTTGGTAATATTCAAATCCAGAAAAATGAAAGATATTTCATTACAAGTGTAATATATGATAAAAACAAACTCATTTTCGGAAAAAGTTAAACATGGGTTGTGCATAAAGACGAGTTAACCTTACAGACGTGTGATATCAAAACTTACATGATAAAGGCAATTTCACATTTCTGAAAAATTATGCATGTGATCTCACTAGTAGGATTTATACATATAAATGCTGCCTTCATTAATAATTTATTTAATGACATTGATTGCACACAAGTTCTATATAATTTGTAAAAATGTAACCCATTTTGCTTTATATGAGTCTTCATTACACCCCTGCTTTGTGCTATAAAGCGTTAAAATCTCTGACCTTCAAAGAGAATTTCACATTTTGAAGCATAAAAATGCCTTACCATAGTAAATAAGAAGGCATCCTCCACAATTAATCTCCCAAAAAAGATTTATTTTTGCATTAAAAACACGCCATTATAGTTAAAATGTCAAAATTTTCAGTTATTCTGTTTACTAATGAGCTTTGTTGAAATTATACATATGTTTCCAAGATTGAAGTAAATTAAACACAGTATAGTTATTAAAATGATATTACACCTGGCAATGTTTTAATGTAAAATACAAGTATGTAAAAATAAATTGGACAAAAAATATGTATTTACACCCTCCAAAATAAAATGCATGCAAAATTTTATATAAAATTATGTATTTTAAAAGATTATTGTATTTTTCTTAAGAGAAATACACATTCATGTTTTAAAATATCAATCACTTTGCATAAAAAGCAAATAATTTATTAACAATACTTAGGAAATTTTTTGCAAATAGGCTAATTTGTTAAGATGTTTATTATACACTTATGTAAACTTTCCTCTGGAATCTCTCACAAAATTTTTTTGAAGAAATTGCAAAGCAATTTCAACAAAAAAGCGTTTGTCACATTTGCTAAGATTGTTTGACAGGTGCTAATTGATGAGTCATAACCCATTGTTATTCACGAATAATATAAGAGGTGGGCGTGGTTACAGAGTGCAGTTATTTGCATATTATATAATCAATCTATGAATAATTTTAGAATTTACATGTGTACATGTTGGAGGATTTGTTATATATGCTACTAATCTTAATAAATAATGTATGCTATTATATCTCATTATTAATGAGTGGTTGTAATGAATCAAGGTAAGTCTATGATGTATCATAGTATTCATCAATGCTACTGTTTGCTCTTCTTTTACGTGTTGGTAATTCCTCAAGCAAATCTTCTCTTTTTCCTTTGTTATTTTTATTTTGACTAAAAATCTCTCGTCATCCGTGTCAAATATTCCATAGTGTGTTCTGGTGTGGAGGCTCCCCATTTCTCAATGTTTATTCTATCTATCTGTTGCTGTGTTTTTGGTGATAAAATTAGCTGCGTAGACGTTAACAATTATTCCTCCTCTAACATCTCTTTTTGTGTTTTTGTTGTCATCTCACAGACTTCCACTGGTTCAGTTATACCTCCCCTTTGCATCATCTTTGCACTCTTGATAATCTTCACAAATGTGCAGTGAGGGTTCTCTTTTTCATATCTTTTCATGTCCAGTTCTAATGTTTGTTGAATCTTTTTATCTCTCATCATTGCTATGATTTCTCTTGTGTCTATCATTTTTTGTTTGATGATTTTCTTTGTAGTAATCCAGGGTTCTGTCTTGACCTGTCTTATTTGCGTTTCAAATGTTGTGCCCAACATGTATTTCCTCATGGGTTCATCAAATACCATTATCTTTTCCAGCGCAATCCCTGTTTATGTTTGCTATGTCCACCACTGACATTCTTCTGAGTGGACTTTTGTTAAAAATTAACCTACTGATCATCTTTTTGATTTCCTGCATCAGTTTTTTGTTTTTGTCCAAGAATGTCAACATCTCCACATGCCCTTTCAATAATCAATTTTTCATTTCTGGTTTTCATGATTTTTGTCTCTGTCTAACTCTGTTGATCTTAGTCTGTCTTTGAGCTGTTCTATCTCTTGAGCTTGGATATCATTGTCCAAAATTAGTTGCCTGTTCTCATCTTCCAATTGTGGCATATCTTCTCCCATTTCTGGTTTTGCTCTTGAAAAGCTTTGTTTGATTGTGCCAACTGGTATGTTAAGGCCTTAATATCCCTTTGAAAATTTTCACTTTGGTCATCCAAGTGATTATACATTTCAATTTTTAGTTCACTCAGTCTGTTCTCATTCTCTTGTTCCAATGTCAACATTCTCTCTGTTAGTTGTTGTATTTCAGACCTCAATATTGTCTCTGTTTCATTTGTTTGGCGCAAGATGTTTAGCACTTCATTGGATCCTGTTTCTGAAGACATGCTTAGAGTTCCCAATTGTTTGGGGGATGCTGCGTCTGTCTCTGAGTGTGCTCTCCTTGGGGGGTTGTTTTGCTTGTGCCTGCTTTGGTTCTACCTTTTTTCCTTGTGTGTTTGGCATCTCTGATTACAAATAGTAGTGGCTGGTGAATCTGTGTGACTCGTTGTCTTTCACCTGCTCTATGTTAGGTGTAGTTGTGGTTGTTGACTCATAGCTGGCTATAAACTATCTCTGCTTCCTTGCATGTTTTCTGCTATTACAGTTGCTCTGGGTACTTGTTGATTTTAAGTTTCAAGTTCGGATGTTGAACTGAGTTTGCTTGTTCTTCTGTTCTTTAACTGTCACAGTCGCCATGTAGCATCTATTACCAAGCATTGATGTAGGTTAAGTGATTCTTTAAATTACTATTCCCCTATTCTATGCAGGTAGGGATTTACGCATATTAGCTATTTGTTGCATGTATTTCTGTTAATCTTCATTTAACTGAAATAACTGAATACTGTTTAGGTACTTTGCCATCATAGCCCTTCTCTGTGATGGATGTTTAGGTGGCCTCTGGCCAACTCTGATCTCTGCATTACNTAGTGGCTGGTGAATCTGTGTGACTCGTTGTCTTTCACCTGCTCTATGTTAGGTGTAGTTGTGGTTGTTGACTCATAGCTGGCTATAAACTATCTCTGCTTCCTTGCATGTTTTCTGCTATTCTGGGTTGCTCTGAATAATTGTTGATTTTAAGTTTCAAGTTCGGATGTTGAACTGAGTTTGCTTGTTCTTCTGTTCTTTAACTGTCACAGTCACCATGTAGCATCCACTACCAAGTGTTGATAGGGGTTAAGTGATTCTCTAAATTACTGTTTCCTATTCTACACAGGTAGGGATGTATGCATCTCAGCCATTTGTTGCCTGTATTTCTGTTAATATTTGTTTAACTGAAATAACCAAATACTGTTTAGGTACTTCACCATCATAGCCTTTCTCCATGATGGATGTTCAGGTGGCCTCTGACCAACTCTGATCTCTGCATTGCCTCATTTGTGTTTCCATTGTTGAAGTAGATAACTCCCAACCTCAGCTCAATGAAGTTCTTATGTGTTGCCTATCCTAGTTCAGTGCAGTTCTCAATGATAATTGTTACTGACTTAAACTCAATTTGTATTGTGTATCTATGTCACTTCACAACCTTGCAAGGTCACTAGCTGCTTAATCATTATTACTTGGCCATTACCAAAAACTATTGGCTTTAAATAATTTAATTAAAATAAGTTACTTAATAACTTGCAGCTTCCTACCTTACATTTAAATAACATAATACATGCTCAGTTTATTTATCAGTCTATTATAGGTCACCTACATCTATGAGATAAAATATGTATAACCTACAGTAGGCTATCCAGCCCTTTTCTGCCAATGTTAATTATTAGCTACATGCAAATGATTGAATTGATAGCCAGCTAAACAGTGAAAAACTCCTATTCATACACCTAGCATAAATGCTGGTTCATGGTTTGGATCAAGGACCCTTGAGTCACTCCCAATATGTTCCCAAACCACTACTACTGCATTTACTGTTTAGCTTGACATTCTGTATAAATAAGCAAACTGATATAAAATCTAAAGATAAGATTTTTGAAGAATTAACATCAACAGTTTCAAAAATTAATTTCAGCTCTATTTATACTCTAATTCAAAAGTACCTGTTGTTTGAAATTTAAATTTAATTCGTCTGCCAAAATGGCTAAAAATAATGGAAGCAATTTCACCCCCTTTGTTTAGTCAAATTATTTGACAACAAGTACTAATTTGCTATAATATTACTTGGTTGCATTTACAAAGATAATCTGATAATTGACTTAAATTGTTTTTCCAATTAACAATCATAATTGGATCTTAGTTTCAACTAATCATCTGATCTTCTTAATTAGCAGCATTATTCTTTGAACTATGCTGCATTAATTTTCATGTTAGAGGCCTTAGTGATCAGATGTACCAATGCATTTCATACCAACAATTAAATTTATAAAACATAGCATGGCTTTCTATTGTGTCAATTATTCACCATGAAAAAAAATGAAATATACGCCATTATTAAACATATAAAGCCTTGGAGGGTTAAATGAATTACAATGCTAGATCAGATATATTCAAGCCACCATGTAAATGGATATAAATTCAATAATTACTAGGGGATCTGGCTGTGCATCTGATCATTATATCTAGTAATACATCAATAATTTGATAAAACAACAAAAACCTATTAGTTTGTCAACCATTAATTGAAAAAAGGAAACTTCATGGAAAATTTTTAGCAGTGGAATTATATATTTAAAGAAAAATCAGCAAAATTCTTGAGTGAAACAAAAACATTGTTCAATTTTTTCATTGATTATGTGGTAATTTATTTGACAACATAAATTTTAATAACAAATATACTAATTTTGTTTAATTATGGAAGTATGCTAGGATTTTATGGAAAGATATATCCAAACACAACAACCAATGCATACTATGAACGTGAGATATATGGTGGAAATCATGTTTAATGGTACAAACCAATATTTAGAACCTCAATTTTTTGGATGCACCCTACTACTCATATTGGATAAATTTCCTTGATGCTGAGATATGCTGTAAAACAAAGCACCATCATGAATAAATGAAATCCAATGTATAAACATGCGTCATGATCATATACAGATGGAATAAACGTAAAGTTTTGTAGCATTTGTGTAAACTCTATACATTTGTGTTTTTAATTAAATAAATCTACTGATATTATTTTTCTGAGTTGCAAAATGTAATGCATTGTTCAGTTTTTACAGAGAGTGAGTCAAGGATGGTTGAATTTCTCCACCATGGGTAAGTTATTTTACAATTAAATAATATGATTAAGTGAAAAATGATTTCTTGTACATGTTTAACGTCAATAAAAATTTTCTGGTGAGACTTAATTTGCAAAATGAAAACACTACATATATTATCAATGCAATGTGTAAAGAAACTAAATTACAAAATGAAAAAACAATAGCAAAAACTGTAAAAAGAATTTCTTCCTTCATAGCATTAAAACGCCAACTCCTTTACAACTGGTAACAGGTAATTTGATGCTGGGAAAGAATATGTATTGACATTATCATGATAAATTCATCTTTCCATTGATTAAAGTGTCAGATGCTTTTTAACAGTAATTTTCTTTTTGGTCAAACACTATAATTCAAATCTCTCAGGAATGAAATGAATTGCAGGAATAATAAATTAACAAAATTATTAACTTGAAAAAATAAATTTACCAAGAAATTTACAATAAATAATTATTGAAATAGAATTAATTTTTAAAATAGTGCTGATGTTTACAAAATTTTTTAATGAAGAACACATAATTTAAAGCATTTTTTCACCCCAATTAAAGATGTTTTCACTTTAAAGGATTTTGTTTATCAAATAATCATCTTGACATGCAAGAGATTGAAGGTGTTAATCATTTTCAGAGTAGTGAATTTGTTTTGCCAATTTACAAATATTTTTATCATCAAATAACAAATGTATCATATTATTTATGCATTNACAAAGCACCATCATGAATAAATGAAATCCAATGTATAAACATGCGTCATGATCATATATCAATGGAATAAACGTAAAGTTCTGTAGCATTTGTGTAAAATCTTGACATAAGAGATTGAAGGTTAAATAAATCTACTGATATTATTTTTCTGAGTTGCAAAATGTAACTGTTAATCATTTTCAGAGTAGTGAATTTGTTTTGCCAATTTACAAATATTTTTATCATCAAATAACAAATGTATCATATTATTTATGCATTAAAGTTACAAAGCAGAAAACCATAGTGATGTATGTAGCTACGCAAAGTCAAAGGTGAACACATGAAAAACATGCAGTTGGTTGTTTTATCAATCATGACGCCTTGCTTGAAATCTAGTGTTCTTTGAGTTATGTGCTTACAACAGTGTTTACTATATTAAAGAACTATTCATTTGTTGGATGACAATATATACATTATTGCAGTATGTCAATCAAGGGAAAATTTTGACTGTCTCCCTCATCATATCTAAGCACATTCAACTGGTACAAACGCAATTTCATAACATTGGCTTTACAGAAGGAAGCCTTACAAATGAATAAATGATTACTTTTCATGAATATCTTAATTTGTTGTGTAGAAATGAAACAGTGTTTTGGGCGTACAAGTAATTTTGTATGGGTGAACTAATGGATAACTATTAAGGATACATCAGCTTACTTAAATGACGCTTGTATTTCAAATTTTTAGCAACTTTTCTTCTAATTATTAAGCACTCGGATTTTTGTGTCTGAATAATATGCCATTAACTAGCTTTGTTTACCTATTTACAAACATTTTACACATTTAGAATGGTTAATTCAACATGGAAACAGGGGTAACTTTGGAAGAATGAAATAATGCATTACTATTATTGATACATCAGCTTACAATGTACTGAATAATCTGGATAACAAGTTTGGGCGTCGTGATTTCTCATGTCAACTATGAAAAATAAATGGTGATACTTCTGTGAAATTTCCCTAGATGCAGTGAAGTTCTGCATAACAATTTGGTCTGCATGAAAAAAAGCTCATGTAAAATACGTTTTGTTTCACATGTAATTCCTAAGCATGGCGAATATTTATTCCATTTTTTTATTTGGATATTTGTGAAAATGAACTTGCCTTTGTTATGTATATCAGACATTTCAATTTTTATTGATTTATTGATGGCATATTTCATATGCTTTGGCGTATATTTCTATCTTGTTTTTGAAAATGTGCGTCTATTTCAAGCAACTATAGTGTTTAAGTTTAGCAAATGTTTCTCCACTTTGTGTTTTTAATATCAACACATTGAAACAAATTTTGCTTCTATCAATTATATTCCTTGTTGCATGATTAAACATTGTTACAATAAACATGGCTTAAGAACTTCATCACTCAGAGTTGTTGTGTAATGTACACTTTTACAATTTATACACAATTGCTATAGAAATTGTTTTCCACCTCTTGCATATTTGTTTTGATCAATATTAACTTGGTTAGAAACGCACTCTAACTCAAACAACACATTATTTTCATTTGAAATATCTGGGTTTTTGTTTCCACCTCTTGCATATTTATTTTGATCAATATTAACGTGGTTGGAAACATGCTCTAATGCAAATAACATATCATTTCTTGTTTGAAATATTTGAGTTTTCAATCTATAAATTTTTTTCCTTAAAACATAGTGCTGCATGCTTAAACATTGTTACAACAAACACACCTAAGTGAAATTTACATCAAAAATATCAGTTTGCCTAAATCCTAAAAATCAAAAATTGGTCTAAACAAATTGTCTAAAAATTAATTTGCTCAATTTAGTTTCATAGCTAGATGGCGTTCAATAGAATCACTTCATTTCCATGTGACAAATAGTAATGAGGTGTTACAAAATTTTCAGGGTGTCCCAATGAGACGTCCTAGTGCTTATCTCTTACTAATGAGTTTACATTGAATTTTTGAATGTTTTTGCAACATTCACATTTCATATTTGTGTGTTATTCTGATATTAGTATTACTGCAACATTCAATTTACATGAGTAATTGTATGATTCCACTAGGCATGTTAAGACAGATGAGTCTTCCTAGACTGGATTGGAGTCAATATTACTTACCCTTAGAGAATTACGCCACATAAGATTTGCTCATGCAGTAATTTAGCTTTGCCTGTTTCCATAAGGGTAATTAGAATGAGGGTTAAGGAAATTGATACACTTGATGAAATCTAACAGATAATATAATTTTGAAACAGTATTGTATGATTATCAGTTCTACTTCCTATTTATATCTACATTTTATTGGAAATTATCACATAACATATTTAAATGATATATTATATATGGAGACTTCAAGAATTAACAAAATATTGTTTTTTATTTTTAAATCAATATCACTCAGACAGTGATGATTTGTTTTTCTTTTGAAATGTGTCAAGTGCAATATTTCTGTGGGCTTATCAATGCAATAGCTAATACATTTTGAGAAGGTATTTTGTTTTGATGTTTGACAATTTGGTAATGGAATTTCTTATAGTTAAAATCACTTGTTCAGGTATATATTATATACATCATAATATACTCTTCCTCTATAAACATACATATGTGGTGCATTATAGATTATAGAGTTAGTAAACTATGTTATCATCAATTTTTTTTCATAGTTGAAAGAATAATACCATTAAAAATTATGAAACTAATTGCTGCTATATAGTAGTGAGATTTCAATTGTTCATCAGGCCCTATAGCCTGACACACATTCCTTTTCTACTAATACTAGCCTTTATTCTTCATCATTGTATTAATAACAAGCTTTATTAACTTATTAAGCACACATAGTTATGAACATACATATATTAAGCAGGTATTTAATGTGAGAATATAACCTTTGCAAAGAAATTCACAAATTTGTTATTGGAAGTTTAATATTTCGTTATGTGTAATTACCAGTCGACCAAGCAACCAACTTCCCAGATAACAATTTTGGTTGTTTTTACGTTGTTTATAGTTGTTTCATACTTTTGGTTGTTGCAGCAACCACTAACATCATAATAACAACTTCAGTAAAAAATAATCAGCAAGCAGATGCTTGCAAATTTAACTCACTTTGTTATTTTATTACTAGATCCTTTTATATAAAAAAGGATTTGCAAAACCTTTTTTGAAATTTTTAATTTGTGAAAAATTATAATATACCAGATAAGTGAATTTTCAAAATAATTTATTCATGAATATTTGGACTCCTTGATATTGACAGTTAAATATCATAAGTTACAATTGAGCTGAGGAGATTTTTCACGAT
>CABFPE010000085.1:1332874-1349410 GCA_900660155.1 Hofstenia miamia
GACCAGTATGATCAGGGGTGTCCATGGGTCATACAGGTCACGGGTGAAATGGGTCACTAATTTTGGTAGATCACACAGGTCGCGGGTGAGTCTGTTTTTCCGCATGACCTACGGAAATTTGACACAAAGTTAAAAATTAATTGATGTTTACCGAAAAATCATATTCTAAATGGCGGCTCATTAATTTAATCAGTTCAAAAAGTTTATGTGGTAGCTGTAATACTTGAAATAGGATTAAAGGTTTTGTTTGTTTAGACGTAAATGTCGAAATAACTATATCCACTGTTTAGAAAATGATCATAAAAGCTTTTAGAGGTTGCTATTGATACATTTTCAAAACGATAAATATTTATGTAAGAGAATGCTATAATTAATTATTACAAAGCATTTTCTGTTAGCATAAATTGTAAATTTTAATTTCGCTGGCATATAAATTTTCAAATTAGAGATAAATTGATCCGTTAGATGGCTACAACATTTACAAAAACGATGTTATCAATTTCTCCATATGGAAGTTTTGCCGTGGTTGTTAAGAATTGTGTTTATTATATCCTTGCATTAAGGTATACATTTAAGATTTGAACTTTCATTTGACATATGTCTTATTACTTCCTTTGTCCAGCTCGAGTACTCACACCTTTTGTAAGTTTCTTGATAAATTAAAGTCCAAACTAAATATCATTTGCTTCAAACTTTCAAAGTTTCCTGGTTCTACATTATTTTTGTTCTGTAATGCTACTTGAAATTATTTTTATTGAACGAATAGTTATAGCAAGCAATGTCATTTATTTCTTTTAACTTTTGCAATCTGATTTCTTATAAAATACAGAAAAACGTGACATGAAGTATTGTTTACACGAAAAGTTTTCACTTGCGATTTATATTCTTAACAGCAAAACTTACCAAATGTTTCATTGTGGTAATCTTCATAAAGAGCGTCAATACTTAGTGAGTACATGTAGAAGTTTGAATTGCTTACGAATATCACTCCAATTAGTAGATAGCAAAGAATTTTAAATTTCTTAAAAAATCAATGTAGTAATGGTAATTAAACTGAAGATAAGATTTGAATTGAAATGAGCAAGTGAATCAATAAAAACCGCTGCTTACTTAACATATTAAAAACGACTATATTTTTTAAAATATGTATGTTGTTTGTAATATTTTGAATCCGTTTGCCACAGTGCGATTACAAGAACCACAAATGTACTATCATAAAAAGTGAAATAGTCACCTGGGGTATTTGACAAAACATTATTTGTTTCAACTTTATTTAGACAGATTTCAAACATACCACCAGGGTTGACAAAAAAGTGTATTTTTTACAAAAAAAACTATAAATGATTATATATTATAATGGTATGAAATGAAGAAAGCATTTAAATTCAGCTATATATGGGGCTGGTTACGTCTCCAGGCGTTCACTACTAGCCCTAATCTTAATCAGAATCTAGCCCTAACACTAACAAAATAATTTATTATTTCATTGGCCTAGTACGAAAGCAAACCTTTATAAACGTTAGTATGGACTTAAAAATTGAAAAACTTTTTCCGAAAATGCATTGCGTGAACTCCAATATGCTTTGAATAGATTTGCTGACGGGATGACCACCCTATAAATCGTCCAGTTACATTGATTTCAACATATGTTGCAATTGAACCACTTAGCGAGGTTGAAAGGTATGATCGCAAAAAAAGAAAAATTAAAGGTTCTTGCTCACAATTGTATCATGGAATACAACAAACATATGGGATATGCTGATGCAATTGACAGTTACTTGGCAAGATTTCGAATTGAAATTAACTGTTTCAAGCGCCATTATTTAAAATTTTTTGATCATTTAATGGATGTAGCAGTAATAACTGATGGCTAATTTGCAGACGTGATTGCAAAGCATTAGATCAAAAACCAATGTCACTGTCTAACTTCAAACAATCTGTTGCCTACCCTTTATGCTCTAGTGCAGCATCTGAGAGTAAAATAAGCCGCCGTTCTTCAATACTCCAAAATCGTATTGATGCAAAAAAAGAAAACCAAGTCATGCTCAAAGGCCAAATAAAGCAATTCGCTTAAATGCTCTGAATCATCTCTCGTTAATATCTGAAAAGAAAAGTCGATGCAAGCACCCAGGATGCTCCTCACAAGTTTGCACAAGTTGTACAAACAATAAGAACTGTTTTTATGATTTTCACACTGAATAAATTGCTTTTCTCTAAAGTTCTATAATTGTATTTGTAGAGTAATTTAAAAATAAAATATACATTGCCAAGGTAAAATAAGTAAAACACACATTGAGAACTATATTCTCCTAATGATGCTAATTTTCCCAATGTATCCAAATGGATACAACCAAATATTCTAATGTTTATAAATTAATGAATATACAGTACCGCTCAAAAGTATGGCAACACTTCCGAAAATATCATGTGTTTAAAAGAAATAGATAAATACATATTTATAAAAAATTTCAATACAAATATAATGTAATGTAAATGTATTTAGTATGCAAAATGTCTATAAATCACTCACAATAAATAAAATACCGCTCACTAAAATAAAATAATGCCAGAAGAGAGCCAATGAAACATGCTCATACAAATTTAATTAAAGATACATAATTCTTGGAAATTACGCAAATAATATTCCTGGAAAAAAACTGAAAGTTTAATTTTTCAGTATTTTCGCCAGTTGGAGGGATGGCCGGGGAACTCTCCTGATTTATCCCCTATAGAAAACTGCCGGAATGATATGAAGGACATCATAAACGAGCATCACTGTGGATCATTGGATGAGCTTATTGAGACTGTCAAGCGAGTATGGACCATGAACATCACCCTGCATAATGCAAAAAGTTGATAGATTCAATGCCAAAACATTTGGCATTGTGCCTCGCCAACAATGGTGGAGCTATTAAATATTGATATTTAATACTTATTGTGAGTGATTTATAGACATTTTGCATACTAAATACATTTACATTACATTATATTTGCATTGAAATTTTTAATAAATATGTATGTATCTATTTTTTTAAATACATAGTATTTTTTGAAGTGTTGCCATACTTTTGAGCGGTACTGTATATATTATGTAATATCTATAGATTACATATACGGATATACGCCACCCACTAGGAAGAGATTCAGTGATAAAATAAAATCTTAAGATAAATTTAAAAGATACTGCTGTAAATTTGCACATTTAAACGAGCAATGGTGATCATTTTGATCTCTTTCTGTTTACAATTAATATAGTATCAGATGATGAGAAAATAAAAAACGGATACGACCAAAAAGAACGCTGGGTTTGCAGAATGAGAGTTAATTACTGCAACAAAATTTAATTGTGATTGCATAACAAAATATAAAAATGTACATTCATAAAGAATGAAAGTATGGACTGTTATTGAAAGAATAGCTACTAGGTGATTTTCAAATAGTACTGTCATTAGAATTTATTAATTTCAAATTGCATTCCAAAATATTTACATTACAAAAAATGCTAAATCTAAAAGTAAATTAGAATTATTTTAAAAGAGCTGAATTGATAAAGAAATACGTTTAATATAAATTAATGCCATGGAGATGAATACATTAAGGGGCATAATCAGGGAGACAAGAATGCAGATATAAAACATTGTGAAGCAATATAGAAGAAAAAAGAAACAAAGCTTAAAATTAAACATTGAAAACCGCCAAAAACATAAAAAGGTGCTTGAGAAAGATTAGTGTTGTTCTGATGCTAACAAATTCTGTAATGAAATTTCAGCAATTTATTCTCAATTAATTAAATCCTTGTTCAGCAGTAAGGCACCAGCAACAGCGACAAAACTTGTTGTTTTAAAAAACCATTATAATTAAGGTTTTAGTCGGATCAGGCAAAACAACGCAAAAGCAGATCAAATATCATTATGTACAAGTTATGGAGCAGAAATATGGTTGGGCTATATTCTATTTCTCTTTACTAATTGTAGAAACTGCAATGCAGAAATGAAATCGTAAATATACTTAATTTTCATTGGACAATTGAATGAGTGAGAATCTTGGAGATTTTAATTCCATCACGGATATCCTAGCATAACTTTAACATAGTCAAATTTAATTTATAAATCAATTTCGTCGACTAATGACTTCCAAACGTATTATAATTATTTAAATGTACATATTATACATATTAATTAAATTTAAGGTAATGCGTTTATTCTTGCAAAATCAGTTATGCTTCTGAGAATAAGAAATAACAGCTTATTATACCAATTTCCTGCGGATATGCAAATACAGAAGGAATAGTTATATTGCAACTATAATCTTATTTTAAGAGTACATACCAAAACTGAATAAAAAATTGCCATTTTTTCATATCTAATTTTTTGTATTATCTATTCTACACTAATTATATTTCTAGTGTATTTCATATGCATATACACAATGTGCACCTCCTTCACATTCAAAATCAATCTTTATTGTTGTTATAGAAGTGGTTGGATTACTTGCGGAGTGACTAGATGAAAATTTAGACCCTTCCCAATGTTTAACATGTAAATGTAAATGACGCTTAAGGTTATCAACTGGAGAGCAGTATTTGAGATAGGGTCAAGTGCATGTTCATTAACATTAATTTTTATTGAATATTTAAGTAAAATTTAGAATTCATGTTGAAGAATTGCACGGAAGTTCAATTAAAAACTATACATAATTAGTTAAAATATCAATTCGAGAATTGCTCTATAGTATGAAGTGGTTGTCCAATCTTAGTCCGATGTGTCCCGCAATCGGTACACTTTCTCAATGTGTGAAAGCGATCTTTAGTGTTGTTTTCAAAATGGGTTGCGTACTTTTGTAGTGCCGCGATACGCACATAAGCATCTCCCCCATTTTTTCAATGTAAATGTAATAAATAGCGTTTCAAATTGACAACTGGAAAAATAGTTTTCCAATCTTAGATTAAACACCTTATTTACCAGACAATGATAGCATAGATAACATGTAGGTTACATATTGATGAATACTTACCAGAAAATATTCAATCGGAATTTTATAACATATCTGAGGAGTATATTCAAATTTTGCATTGATGTTTTTACAAGTTTGAGTGAAAGCACAATGGTATCCCATAGAAGTAAGCGAATATATAAATGCATGCAAAATTAACATTTTTTCAACTAATTTCTTGTCTACAAGTATAAGAAACAACATTTGCAACATATCCTTTACTTCCATCAGCATGTCTGCAAATACTATGTACAATTTTCCATAGCTTCCTTGATAGCTCCTTTTACCAAACGACCAGTTTTGTGACTTTGTGACATAAAAAGTAAGATAGCCTGTCGAGTTTCGTTTGTATTGGGTTTACATCACTTTGAAGCAATATCTTGAGCTTCCTCAGTGTCCATTTCAAAAAATTAAAGCGTCACTGGGTAAATGTACAAAGACACTTGAATATGCTGCTATTTAACCAGCTACAGCTTCAGATGAAAATATTTATGGCGGTAAAATGACTTAACTTGAGAACCAGGGGCATACCCAGGATTTTCTGACTGGGGGGGGACGTCATTGTTATTCCACCATATACCCCCTAGGTACGCCACTGTTGAGAACTGTATNTATAGTACGTAAATCAATTTTTAATCAATCAATTATCCTCTTAACAATGTGTAGCTAATAATCTCCAGCCCAAGAATCAAATTTGCTCACTTATTTTGGAATGGAGGATGTATTTTTTTATATTTTCATATTTATTTCGTGATGATGTGTCAACAATTGGTGAAATCCTCACATCTGATTCCCAACAGTGGCGAGTACTAGAGTAACCCCTAATAAGCCCATGCAGTATGATGCACCAATAAATTCTTTTAGTTGAAAAACAGACATTGAAAAATTTGTATTGGGATCATATATATTAAAGTATTTTTGTTTAGAGAACAGTAGTGAAGTGTTATCACACCCATTGTTTTGGGAATCATTGGTTCAACTCCAATCTGTTCTTTATTTATTTTCATAGTAGTGAATTATGTAGGTGTTTGCTATAGATTAGTTTTCACTGCAATTATCTAGTTGTTTTGGGTACTTTTCATAAAAAATCATCTTGCTATCAGCGCATGGTAGCCTAAAATGTATAGCTTTGCAGTTGTTGTTCCATATATGAGCAAGGATATATAATCACTAGACCAAAATACTATTCTACAACATTAAAACATGTATTAAATTTACCTACAATATGCTAAATTCACCTAAAAATTGCTAATTATTATTTTAAGAAAATACTCTGAATATTTCCATTCTTTTGAAAGCATAAATATCAATCAAAATATTAACAGTTGTGTGTTTAAGTATTTCCACAAATTTCTCTCCGAATTTAAAACAACTGTTTTGCAAATGTCACTTCAAAATACAATTCTTCAATAAAAAATGCAAAGTATTAAGAGCATGGAAAGTGTTCTTCACATTATCAAGTTTTTCCTAGCACAGCAAAATCTCCAAAGAACATCAAAATTTACAAAATATCTACCACTGAGTAATATCCTGCTTTGTTTACATGGAAATGATAATCTACTTCATTTTATTTGCACTATTTCTACTTATTTTTTGTGGCTTAAAATTATTCTGACTTGTATTTTTCAGCATTTTCAGAGCAGTTCACTCAATAAAATTAATATTTTTACTCACAAATTTTAGAATATTTCATCATGCCTTGTCTGAAAGAAGCACCTATGTCTTGAACTACTCAATGGTGTTGAGCAAAATAGATTAAATTCGTTGTGGTTAATTATTTTTAAGACAATGAGCATCTTTTTTATACAGAGGGACCAACATTTAACTTGCAAAATGAAAATATTACCATGAGTGGCCTCAAGTTTCTTTTCATGGGTGGTAAAGTTGAACCAACTATTAACATCGATGGATTGCCCTTGTTTAGATCTAGTAGTGTATAACTTTGCCAATTATGTTTGACATCACTAGATGAGAGCAATGTGTTCATGTGTGGTTTTTTTTGTGGATCATATAAGCCCACCAAACTTGTTAATTTCGTTTTTCCAATAGTAGATTACATTAACAATGTAAAGTTCTGGGGTTTTCTTTAAGTAATTCGTATTTGTCTTAACCCTCATCCGGCCACATATTTATACCAACATATTCCGGCCACCTGTCTACATGTGTAGACAAATAGAGAAACCGTGTTATTTGTGCTCAAAACATTTTTTGTTTTGTATTAGAATTGATGATAATCTATAACTACTAGATTATTTTTTNTTTTTTTTGATTTATCCAGTCAAAATTAAATTTGGAAACCTGACGGGGGGACATTCCACCATGTCCCCCCCTGGGTACGCCACTGTCATCAGCGCAAAGGAATTGTTTAAACATCGAGATAAAATGAGTGCATTTAATTTCAAATAATTTTATGTTAATATTAAATTTGCACTTCATTTCTTTACCGTTAGAGGGCTTATAAACACTTAAATATATTTCGTCTAATGTAGAGAAACCGTGTTATTTGTGCTCAAAACATTTTTTGTTTTGTATTAGAATTGATGATAATCTATAACTACTAGATTATTTTTTGCCAAAGATCCTAATTTACGATTTCATTCTATTTCTTTGTTTTTTAGTTCACTTAAGTTCACGAAATATTTACAATGTACGTTATATAGTACAGGTTCGAACGTCATGGTAGTTTCAATTATCGCTTTAGTATGCAAATATTCAATCTGATGCAAAAGTAATCACTGTTATAACAACATCACTCAAATACGGTATAATTTTCTGATGCTTATATTAATTAGATCACATAAGAAGTTATATTATTATATGTATAAATAAAAACAAATGACTTCAACCATAAAAATGCATTTATAGAGACTTGTCAATTAAACAACTATTCTTACAATGTAATTAGATTAGACACACGACATACATTTAATGGAGACGTTCTAGTGATCCTTACAAATTAAGTGCTGAAAAGACTCAAATTGAATCCTCGTAGATTTTCAGCATTGGGGATTCTGACATTTTCTTGGTGCATTCGCGGATGAGGAGAGGGATTAGATGGTGGTTCTACGCCATATAACTGAAACTTTTGACGACTTTGAGCATAGACATACTAATTTCTGCATCTTATGTCAAAATTTTCTTTGGCCAGATTTGCAGCAACAGCTTTGATAAATGCCTGTCGTTCATTTCCGTTATCAAAAAATTAATTGTTCAATGCGATGTCCAAAATATGAAAAACAAGATGATCGGATACCTAGCGATTTTTCTTTTGCAGCAGATTTAATCTTCTGTTCTGTAGTCCATGAAATCCCTCCTTTTCCCTTGTTATAGTTGAGGATTATCACTGGTTTGTGGTCTTCTCTACTGGATATTTCTTCCAATGTGTGATGAGAGCTCAACATCAGCACATTTTCGTTCCTCTTTGGAAGGTATGAGAACATCCTTATCCTGTTCATGTGCTCCCATAAGAGTACACTACTGTTCCTCTCTTTTCCAACTGTAGGCTTTATTATATGAGGTACATCTCGTCAATTTCATTGGATTGTTCCAGTAGCTGTTAAATTTCGTTCTAAAACTTTGATTAACAATTCGTAAGATGAAAAATATCTGTCCATGTAGATATTACGTCCAGTTCTCGAGAAACATTCAGTCAACTGTCAGACGATGTTCATCGCAAATCTGATTGATTGACCCTCTTCAATACGGCCTGAATAGGGCGTCAGAGCGTCACATAGCCAAAATATCTTGATTTCATATTTCGACGGTTTAGCAGGCATATAGGCACTACCAGGGGCATAAACCCTAAGCACGTACAATGGTTCATTCACAGTTATGTCAGCAGATGGTATGTAAGACTGTCGTAAATTGAATTGGAAGAGAGTCCAAATTTCCCGTATGGCTCCAAATTTATCATCAACTTGTTGTTGACACCGATCAGCTTTGTTGTCAAGAGTTATGTTGCAAAGAAACAAACAAAACCGGTTTTTTGATATCGCACATGCATAAAATGGTTTTGAGTTAGTAGGATCAAATAATGATTCAATGTCAGAAAGATTATCACGATTGACATCTGCTCTGATTATTACAGCCAAGCAAACTTTCAGTTCTGTGTACATAAATGGTCTTTGACCTAGTGTTTGCACTCTTCAATTAGTGTCTCGAAGAATTGTGCGGAGCATGGCCTCAGAGATGAACAAAGAAAATGATTCACTTTCAGACGCAGGGTTTACCGTCAGTCCTTCATGGAAGTTGACAATATTTCTTCATAACATTCGTAGTGAAGAATAAGTGTTGGTAGGGATCTCCTCATGTGACTCACTGCTGGTTTCACTTTTGTCACTTTCAATGAGCAGTTCGCCATCACTTTCTTTATTGTAGACATCAACATCACGAGCAGATCCATTTTCTATATTAACTTCACTCTGGTCGTTGACTTCATTATCACATGAAAGATTGGGTTCTGGTGGAATATGTTGCAAGTTTAGTGCATTTTGTAAGGCGGTCCTCCTCAGCGGTCTTTGCATTTCAGAATCAATGTGCAGAAGTTAACTGTTATGTGTTCAATATCAACTCTCACTGTGTGACAGCATGCTGCTACAAGCAGCAGATGAGAAATGATCATTGGTTGCCGAAGCAAACCAATAACAATGCATAATAGCTACTTTTAATGTAAGGGTATGATTTGATGAAGGATCAAATAAATTCATGGGTGGACAATTTTAAGTTTTGAGAAAGGGAAGGTCGGGGTGAATGTCTTCAGAACAACACTTGCTCGACCATTCAATTGGTATTATCTCTCAATTTCCACTTAATGCAATGCATTTAATATATCAATGTCTTTTCAAACTTTTGATCTAGTCCTGGATGAAAAATAAGTTTCAATTCGTCTCAAATAATTCAAAGAATAAACGCAGAATAAGCAAAATACAAAATTTGTTTATTTTATATTGGAATTTGAATTTAAATTTTACAGCTGTTCCTCTTTTCAAGAATTTTAGTTTATTGCATTGGGATTTATGTATTTTGGACAGTTCTGAATTTTTGTCTGTGATTCAGTTCAAATGCTGTAGAATTCAATAAGGCCAATGCAAATATTTCTATCTAATGTATATTTTTTGTCACATCTGTATCTTAATGTTTTAAAGTTTGCAAGGTTAGAAAGTCTTAGTGCTTTCAAGTATGAAAATGCTTAGAAGTAATTAAGCACCATTCATAGCATTATAAACTATTCAAACAATTTTTCCACCAATTAGATGAGAATTTTTATTAGATAGTCTTCTGAATAATGGTATTTTAGATATTAAGTGTGCATGTAAAGTTTGTACTTTTTCAAATGTTCGACTTTAATCCGGATGAATTTTTCAAGAAACTATATTTGAATTTCTTCATTTTGTCATTTATGTTAAAGATTCTGCATTTATATCAAATGATTTTAAATAATATTTGTATAATTTTGCACTTACTATACACTCATTGTCTTTAAGTATATATACTTTCACTTATGTTTGATACTCATATTCGGTACTTGACATTGAGACAATTAAACCTTAAAGTTTTTTGTATAATGATTCACTTTGAAAACAACTTACTGTGATTCACTTAGTACATAATTTGTAGTTTTCTTGCATTTGATTGTCTTATAGTTTGTGTATTTATGATTATACCTCAATTATTTCTCATAAATTTCTTAAATATCATGTGCTTTTCCTGCGAAATTCCTTTTCCTTAATGTTAATGCTGATTTCACAATTAAAAATTCTTATTCACTTTAAGTGGCCTTTCATTCTGGAATGTAAGACATTATTTCTGACAATAATTTTAAGTGAAATTTTTTTTGTGCTGAATTAGTTTTTGATGAATAAATTTGCAGGGTAATGCGTTTTTTTCAAATGCTAATACTGTTTAAAACTGCTTTCTAATGATTTCAGTATTTACCTCTTTTTTACAAAACCTTGTTAAATGTGCACTTGATTGTATAATCATTAATTTTAAAGTTTTAGGCACAGTTCAATTCGTTTTGATTTTTAGCACATCAGAAGTGAATGCTATACCCATGCAGCAATGGAACATTCCGAGAATGTTCCAATATATCTTTAGACTTTTGTATTTAAAATACTAGTTGATTTAAGATTACAAATAATTGCATTGTTGCTAACTATAATTAGAGTCGCCATTGATAAATATAAATATCATTATGTATAAAGAATTTCAGTAAGAACTGATGTAGCAAGAAAAAGAATAAAGTATAGTAATTGTCAGCAACTGACATGTGAGAGCAATATTAGTTGAACTTTTCTTTCATACAACATTGTTCTTCAGTAGGGTGTAAGTACTCTAGTCAGTGTACTGAATGTAGCTTCACATGAGCTTGTTGATGCCCCAAACATCAAAGTGCATACAAATTATAAATTAAGGGGAAAGCCTCACGATATGGAAAGAGAAATTTTGATGTTTCCTTTAAATCAGCAGCGAAACACTTTTCGGAAAATTTCTTTTTCACCAAATGAGAAACGGTTGTTGCTTAATTTTTAGACTGGAAACATCAATGTGACAATAAGTTGATATTACTAAAAAGTATCTTTTTCTAAAAACAAACGCTATCCACTGAAGTCAAGCACTGAATACCTTTCAATAACGTAATTTTATCACGATTCAGCTTCAATTTCTGCAACTACTCTGTCAATTACAGAATTATATAAGCTTACAATTCGAGTTTTTGTAACTTCATCTTCTCTTCCATTTCCAATAATATCTGTTGCAATGACATCTTGAAAAATTTCAGTAGATTTACTTTCCTTTTTTTTGGTTGCCACCAACTTTATATTTATATTTTCTTCATTGAAATTTTCATAATACATTTTGTTAAATTCGTCAATATATTGGTAATTCTTAATAATCTCTAAAGAATTCTTCACAACTTCAAAGCAGTGGGTATGTTCATTGACTCAGATTGAAGAATTTCATTAGAAGGCTTGAGGCTACGAAGTATCATAGCCATGAAATTTGCAATAAAACTAAACTCTGAACTGTGAATCTTACTTAATAAACCTGTTGCTTCAATAGAAATATTTGCAGAAAGTAAATTATTAATGCAAGTATTCAAAAGTTCTATTATTGCTTCATAATTTTGTAAGACATTTTTGGTTAATTTGTAGTGACCATTAATCTTGATACCTTTCTATCTGTGTATAACTGAGTCATTGTAAAGCTTCTTGTAAATTTATATAGAGAGCTACAAGTTTCAAATTATTGTTTTACCTTATTTTCTGATATGGCATGGATGACAACTCAGTGCAGCTTCTGGTTATGGCAATAAATATAGGGAATTAATTTTCCTGATTGCTTTTGAATTTTCGCTTGAACTCCACCACGTTTACCCGACATGACTGAAGCCCCATCATAGAATTGCGAGATTATACCATTTGAATTAATTTTCAAGGATTTTAAGCAATTAAGAATAACATTTGTTATTGCCACTGCACAAAGATCTGACGTCGTCCAAATGGTTATAAGATATTCAAAAGGAATAGCATCATTAACAGTTCGAACTATAATTGACATATTTTCAGTACCAGTAGCATCTTTAGTGCCATCAACTTTTAGGGTGAAAAAAGGTATATCAGAAGAGTTGACTTTCTCAACTATTTTTTCCTCAACCATTACTGCCATTAGTGAAATAATATCATTTTGAATTTGGTGCGATGTATAAGTAGCAATTTTTGGAATTGTCTTTACAAAATCACCAAGTTTTTCATCCTTTAATAAAGTGTATTCAAACAAACGCATAAGCAATCCTGATTGAATATCATCGAATTCTAGATTACTGTCAAAAATGAATATATCGGAATGACCTATAAAGGGAAGTTCATTCATTACCAAAAACCTGTGAACATCTAAGATGCTACTCAGGTAATAGCGATTTTTTCAAGTTGGGTTTCTGATAACAATGAAATAGTTTCTTGATTTTTATCCTTTCTCATTTGTAATTCTTTATAAGATTTAATTGATTTAATATGATCTGAGGATAATTCATCAAGATTAAATCCTTTCTTCATTTCCAATGCAGTTTTCCATTTTTTGAAACCAATAATTCCAAACACAAATTCACCAGTGTTTGTTGTAGAAGAAAATTTTCTGCAGCAATAACAAAACGCTGCTCTCGTTCTTGTGAGTATTCCAACCAAGGTATTTCCAAATACCAACGTGAATTGAATGACCTTTCCTCATTTCCAAAAGAGGTTTTAGGTAAATTGTCTAATAAATCAGTAGGCACACAATGAGGCGAATTTTGTGATTTAGAGGTTGTTGGGCTTTGAAAGTAGTTAAGAAATGACATTTGTAAAAATAAAGTTTATAAAATTTAGTAGGTACATCAAAAAGAATTGTGTATTTTTAATATAATTATATAATATAAAAATTAATCAAAATCAAATCAAACAATAGTTAAGTAAAATTAATTATTTGAAGTAAAATCATATCCAAAACAACTCAAAATAAATAATGACTACTCCAAACAGTTACTATTTAGTTGACTGTGAATCATATTTCAATTGATTTCATGCATGATTATATTGACTATCCCATAGAGCATTATCAAAAATCATTTACTTTGTAAGTGGTATAAAAAATAATGGTTAAAATGTTTTCATCAAAATTGTTATATTAAAAAAATTATATATAACAACCAATCAGTCAAACAATTTTTAAGTATGTCACTGAAAAAGTAAAATTAAATAATAGTAGATTTTTTGTGTACTCATTTAATTTTACCGGAGGGGGCTTTTGATTTGAATGATGGGGCTAAGCCCTCTTCCGCCCCATCGACGCGGCGAGGCTGAGTGAATTTCCAAAATGCAACATTTCAAGTATTCATTCATGATAAGTATATATATATATATACAAGCATGGTTCTTACAATTCTTGATTGTTGAAACAATGGCGCATATTATTCTATCAAATTCCGTATTTAATAAAATGATCAAACCAAGTATATTATGTATTACAAATCCCTAAATTGATTATAATACACGAGCAGATTTTACATGTATGATAGCAATGAAAAATTTCAAACTATTAATTAGCTCCATATTCATTTAAAAATTATATGGAATTCAGTGCACCAAGTTACCAAATAGTCCTTTTGTATAAATATCGACAAAATCTTATCAATATGCCAGTCCAAGATAGCCTTGGCGCTGTCGAGACTGACACATGTCCATGTCTGGATAAATCTTAAAACTGCACTGATAAAATGCATAGATCAATTGATTGTTTGATAAAAGCCTACTTACCTTTACCATGGACATCTACACTATTTTACCACCAAATTGGCAAAAATGCGTCACCAAATTGGAATAATGAGAACATCAAATTAACAAAATGGGAACATCAAATTGGCAAAATGGGAACAGCAAATTGGCGAAATGGGAATACCAAATTGGCACAAGTGAAACATCAAATTAGCACAAATTTGATCATTATACATTTAAATGATGTAGATGTTATTTTTATTCATGTTATAGTTCCTGGTTTTGTATGATTATTATGGAAGGTTGTTTCTGTGTAATCAAGTCATTCATTAAACCAGAACTGCGAATATCCAACCCTGTCACTGATTTTGAAGCAGCTATTCAGAAGGAAAAACATTGGCGAAATAAAGAGAAAAAAAGCTCTTCTATACTTCCAACAATGTCTCAAATTGCACGTTCATAGTTAGCAATATCCGCTGCTCAAAATAAAAGTGAAATGTCACCAAGGGATGCACGCAACGCCATCACATGTACTTCTCTTGACGCAGATCACGTCAATGAACTTATTGGTAGTTGATCAGTCAAAAGAAGCCTTCCATAAATTTTGTTTGAAAGACTACATTTGTCATTCTTTTTGAAAATTATACTTAAATATTTTGTTGTGCGTTTTAGAAAATCTAGTGTGGTTACAGTTACTAGAAAATAACCAATTGTTAGGTTATTTTTATTTCATTCTATTCTTTAGGTAAATGAAGATGAAGGGAACTTTATATTTAATTTTGTTGTGTTTTTTTGCTAAAATATAAGTTTTTGTACAGTGTTGAATTAGACAAACAATTTATGCCAACTTACTTATAAATTTAAATATAATTTTAATTAACTTAAAATTTTAAGTGAAATAGTTGGTAATGTTAAGTTTTAGTATTCTAATTGTATTATATTCTGTAAAATTTCTCTTGGATAATTAAAGATTCAACTGCGGTAGATGAGTGTCCCCTTGACATCTGCATATTTATTTCAATGATGAATATGACAATGATTGTCAGTCATGAAGTTTTTCCATCAGGTGATTATTTAAGGTGTTAAATTTAATACTTATGCAAGTTGGGAAAGTAATAATCTTAATAAATTTAATTTATAATTTGTTATTTTTGTAAGAAGTGTATATGCTAAAATATTTCAGGGCATATATATATATATATACAGATATATATATAAATGTGTTTTCATGCATTAAGTATTTCGCCATCCATTTTCCATTTGAAAAATTCAAAATTTCTTTACATCACCTTGAGATGATTTAATTCTACTTAAATACACATCTGTTAGTAAATTTTAAGGTTCACATTAGTTGAAAGGTATTTTATTCAACTGTTATTGCAATTTGGTGCTAATATTTATCATGAAAAATGATGTCAAAAATTTCAGAAATGTTCATCGAGCTGTACATTCAACTCACAATCTTAAAAATATATAGTTCCAGTGCCTAATGTTTTTTGTACATTTTGTACATTTATGTTATGGGTTTACTTGATTATCACACACATTGCAAAGCACTTTAAGACGCCCATGATAAAACTACCAGTAAAAATTAAATAAATCATTCAAATATGTCAATATTAGTTTAAGCAGACGTTGATATCAGTATTTACCAAAAAGTTGACTGTGAAATTTGATAAGAACATCTCAGTATTCTCTGAAATTCAATGTAAGTACTAATAAATAGTTTCAATGAATGTTTATATATTTGGATTTGAACTTTTACTAAGCACATAGTTTTGATTATATTTGCTTAATATGAAGTTCGTAGTCAAATTATATCAAGATTAACATTGAAATTTCCCATCAAATCAAATCAAATCAAATTAATGGACTGTTACTATTTGATATCAATCAAATAAACAGGAATGTATTGTTGATATCAACAGTATTACATTTTTGGCTACAATAAATTCTTTACTTTCAATAATAAAACGTCTTAATTTCCAAGCTCATGTGCTGAAGCAAGCACAAATTATAATAATAACTAATGCAATCTTGATTTCACTGCATCAGAACATTATTTTATTAAATATTTATCCTAAATTGTTCGATCCTACCAAATCCAGTAGGTTCGTTTGTAACGCAGGAATTTTGTATGAATTATCTTAACAATTATTACCCAATCAATTCTTAACTATGTAAAATTGTTTTGCATCATACATTATAGAGATGCTTGATAATACTGCACAATACATTTAAAACGAAGTTGTCTGGCATATGATAGTTATACGAAGCCTCTATATATATATATATA
>CABFPE010000085.1:1366351-1383137 GCA_900660155.1 Hofstenia miamia
TATATATATATATACACATGTATGTATATTACTTTAGAAAATAGCGTTAAATATTATATAGTGTACTACACCACTAAGGCTGCAAGAATATAACATTGATATAAAAACTAATGTCACATTGTAAACTGCGTTTCTTTACACAAAATTTCTGGGGATTTCTTTATAATATTTGGCCATGTCGCTTAAATACCAGCAATAATTACAGCAAACTCCTGGTCTGTGTTAATTAGGTTAGGTAAATGACTGACTTTAGCCTATTATTTTTTATATTGCTTGATAAATATCAGCAAAAAGAAACCATGTAAACAGGCGCTTTCAATATTGAATTCGTCAAATTAAACCAACATGAAGAATAATGTGAACTAAATTCCCGGCATTGCAATTGTCAAATGAAATCTACACAGGGAATCGGTGTTGAACCAATATAATCGATACTTTAGATATTTAATATGTGAATATTAAATTTATTATACGCAAAATTATTAGTGCATTGTTGAAATATATAACCAAGTATATTTTTCAAATTAGCAATACAATTATTTCTTAAATATAAAATTATGAATTTGACTGTTGCAATGAAATTGCAATGATAATAAGTTTGTCATTGTTTATTTCTTTGAGTGTCAGCAATTTTTATGCTGCATAATGCAGTTTTCTCTGCTTGTAGCAGAATTATAGAAATTATAAAAATAAATTATTAGTAATGTTTAAATATGAAGTCTACTAAAGGCTTTATAAACGTTTCTAAGCAACTTCTAAACATTTCTTGACGTCTTCTAAACATCTTCTAGATGTCTTCTAAACATCTTCTAGATGTCTTCTAAACTTCTTCTAGACGTCTTCTAAACGTCTTCTAGACATCTTATAAACGTCTTCTAGTCGTCTTCTAAACATCTTCTAGACGTCTTCTAGACATCTTCTAGTCGTCTTATAAACGTCTTCTAGACATCTTCTAAACCTTTTCTAAATGTCTTCTACACCTGACATAGATGTCATTTCTAAATGTCTTCTAGACGTTTTCTAAACATCTTCTAGACGTCTTCTAAACGTCTTCTAGACGTCTTCTAAACATCTTCTAAACCTTTTCTAAACGTCTTAAAGACGTCTTCTACACCTGACATAGATGCCATTACTAAACGTCTTCTAGACATCTTCTAAACCATTGTAAGACGTGTTATAAGACGTCTTCTAAACGTTTTATTGTTTATATGTACAGTGAAGTGTTAGTTGATTTCCTATGCCATTCAATGTCGATTTTTTCTGATGTTCTAATTAATGTTGTATTTAAAAATGTCAACATATTTTTTTCTTCAATTATTATTGTAAATTTTATTTTGGAAATATATTTTTAATCTTCAAATGAAATAAATTTTCATCGTCCTCTGATTTAAATATGCAAAATTTATCATCCACATAGCAAGAATAAAATAATGGAAAAGGTATCATGCTTATATTTTTAAATTGTCTTTCGATTATATATAAGCAAAAATTTGCCATAGTTGATCCCAGTTAAACCCCATCGCTATTTAATTAATTTGTAGATTTTGCCATTGAAGATGAAATGGGTATACATGTAGGCAAATGTCAAAAGTGTTCTTAATCTTATGATTTATTGGTAAATTCAGCCCACCTTAGGCCAATTAAAACTAACAATTTAAATTGCGTCAGAGAAGAGTATATGACACCAAGGTAAATTTTCAAATTGTAAATCTTGTTTTGTAATAGGCACTTTTTTGGTTCAACCGATTTTTGTGCAATATGCATTTCAAATAGTTAATATTTTGATAGATATCAATATATTTATACAATTAAATTGATTGAGTCATCATTGTTAAGGTGAAAAAAACTTTGCTTTGGATCCGCCCCTATATAGTTTAGTACTACCATCGGTGTTTATTTATATTTTAGAAGGTTTGTGGTGAAAATCAATATCATAACTTGATTGGAGGGTCATTCTTAAAATAAAAAAATTGAAATTTTTATTTGGTCCTACATTTTAATTACAGTAAGACACTGACTAAATATGATGATGAGCCAGGGCGGAAAATCAGCAAACTTTGTGTCTGTAGTAATATATCAAGCTTTTCCTATTTATCAAATCAAATCAAATTCAATAAAAAACAAAAAAATTATAACAAATATTTTTAGCGCATGCAATATATGTAGTTAATTGTAAATATTTCTCTTTCAAATTTGCTTGATAAAGATTTTAAATGAAAACTGGTCATTTATATATATATATATATATATATATATCGCCATTTGATCAGTAAAATAAGAAAAAATTGGAATAAAGTGTGAGCAAGAAACATTGATTTCAATTTCATAATCACTGAAAATTTACTACAAAGTGAGGCAATTAATAAATCAATAATTATGGTGAAACTTTCTTTATATTACCATAAATCATGCATATGGGAAAAATGTTCTATATTGTGAATTATTCGGTTTTTGCACCAATGTGCTGAAAAGACATTGCTTAACATGCGGAATTACAATTGATTGTCGTCATATAGACCTAATATTTCAAATATATGTTTTGAATATAGTCTATGGTATTTAAGCTAGGAAGAGTCTTTTATTTGTAGTAAGACAATGTTCTTAACACCAAATATTTTCAAATTATCAAGGGATTACAGTGTTAGTATGCATCCTCTTAATAATACATTGTATTAAACATCTGAATAAATTGCTCAATGATATTCGCATAATATTACTAAATTAAGTAATGTTTTAATATTGTAAATTTGCAATTTTCATAAATACATTTGATTTTCTTTAGTTCTTTTGGTCTGTTAAACATTAGTTTTGCTCTTAAGTAAAAACATTATTAAATTTTTTGGCTTACCTTACAGACTTCTAGTTATAGCTGAAAAATGGAAATGAAATGACCAAACAGGTCTAGTCCATACCTGCAATTTATGTGCAATGTGTTCAATTTCTTTTCAATTTTGTATTAATATACATACTTTCTCTTACTTTGATGTTTCATAACATGAAATATTTCATTAATTAGAATGATTCTACATCAATAAATAATAAATCTGATTTAGTTAGGGCCGGGCTTGAGTTATGTTGTATTGAGCCCACAAATGAAATCTCTTCATTTAACAATTCTGGTACGACTAAAAAAAGATTAAAACAACTTTAACTCATTTGATGTTTTTCACATAGGCTAAACTATGTTATTTAATAATATAACATGTTTTAAGGTTATTTTAGGGTATCACATAAAGCCATTCACAATCAAATAATGAATAAATCTATAAAAGTCCATTTTTGGTAGTAAAATTTTTTTAGCAAAATTTACAAAATGCAAGATATACATGAAATTGCCACAAAAAGTGAGATATTTTTGTAAGAGTAAACAAATGGCGAAATGTATATGTTGAGGTTAAACAAGGAGCGATATATATATATATTTATTATTCAATTTCATTTAATATACTTTCATGCCTAAACCCCTGAAAGTTTAATTGCTAGCTAATTGTTGATGGACCTGAACTGAACCAATGGTCAATGCATTTCTAGAACTGGCCATGTATGTAGCAGCTTGAAAAATTTTAAAGAACTTATATATTGTCATTTGATGGATTTTGCAACACACATGAGTTGCAGAATTGTGCCATGCGTATTCCTGCAAAATATATGAGGATTAATAATCTAATTGCTTCAACTAAGACTAATATCATAAAAAATCAAAGTTGTTCAATATTTGACCAAGTTGAAATCCCACCATTGATCATGGAAATGATACTTATGAAATAAACACCTATATCAAATAGTAGTATAGTAAGTCAAGACTTGAACACACAAAAACGCCTCTGATTGGTCGAGAGCTCATGACGTCACACGTCACGTGACAGACTGTGAAAATTGGCGAAGATGATTTAATTAGTGAGTCACTGGTTGATTGACAGATCACTAATTGGTTTTCAGTGATGTCACATACTTGACTAATGTATTTCTGACAGGCGCTAATTGATTTATGTCAGTTTTTAATTGATTTTTGTGGTGATTCATTTACATGTGGGGGGCCAATTTATTTGTTTTGATATAATGATGGCTAATGTTTTTTGTTAATATACATGGATATATCACACTCGCCTGCATGCATTTCATTTTAATATACCTCATTATTGTTTTTTTCCATGAGTTTGGATGATTGCATGTACAATGAAATTGGGAAAACTTTCAAAAAAACCACATTTCGTTTTTGTCAATATTCCTTCACACATTTATCATATCATGTTTTCTACAACTTAATTTGTAATATCACACTAGTGACTATTTTCCATAAAAATTTTCCCATGTTTTTTTTATAAAGACACAAACACACAAAGACTATATTTTTTTCAAGAGACACCCTATTTTTCCATTTGTAAAATTCACATGTTTAATTTGTTTTGCTGGGAAATATTTGTTCCATGCATAATACATAATAAAACCAACCTACATTTTCGGAAAGAGTAAAGCATTGGTTGTGTTTAAAACTGAAATTTGCTACCTAAATTATACATGCAAAATGTTAATATAATTTATACACGTCCACACATTAAATATACAATATTAATATATTAGTTTTTTACATGGCCTGACAAAGGCAAGTTCATTTTCACCAATATCCAAATAAAAAACGGAATAAATATTTGCCATGCTTAGGAATTACATATGAAACAAAATGCATTGTATATGAGCTGTTTTTTTGTGCACACCAAGTTGTTGTGCAGAACTTCACCGCATCTAGGAAAATTTCACAGAAGTATCACCATTTATTTTTCGTAGTTAACATGAGAAATCACGATACTCAAACTTGTTATCCAGATTATTCAGTACATTGTAAGCTGATGTATCAATAATAGTAATACATTAATTCGCCCAAGTTACTTGTGCTCCCATGTTGAATTAGCCATTCTAAACGCGTAAAATGTTTGTAAATAGGTAAGCAAAGCTAATTAATAGCATATTCACACACAAACAATCCAAGTGCAGTGTTATTAGAAGACAAGTCACTAAGAATTTTGAGAAACAAATGTTATTTAAGTAGGCTGATGTATCCTTAATAGTAATGCATTAATTCACCCATCCAAAATTACTTATGCGCCCAAAACACTGTTTCCTTTCTACATAACAAATTAAGAGATTTGATAAAAGTAATCATTTGTTCATTGTAAGGTTTCCTTCTGTAAAGCCAATGCTATGAAAAATGTGTTTGTGCCAGTTGAATGCATTTGGATATGATGAGGGATACAGTCAAAATTTTCCTTTGATTGATATAGTGTAATAATGTATACTTCGCCATCCAACAAAGTAATAGTTCTTTAATATAGTAAATGTTGTGGTAAGCATTTCACATAACTGGAAAAACAAACTAGAGTTCAAACAAGGCGTCATGATTGATAAAACAAACAACTGATTGCCACATGTTTATCGAGTTCTTCACGTTTTCACCTTATTTTGTTTATGGCTACATACATTACTATGGTTTTCTGCTTTGTAACTTTAATGTGTAAATACCAGGACACATTTTGCTATTCATAGTTGATGACAATTTTCCATCGTTAGATATGATTTCCAATTGTTAAATTTGTAAACTCTATGATGCCTTCAATATTCTAAATGTATAAATGTTTGTAAATAGTGTATTATTCACAAGCAAGAATTTCAAAGAAAATACAAAGTACTATTATTCATATCAAAAAAATGTCTATAAAATCGTCTAACCATAACAAACTTTGAAAAATTTAATTCATGTTTTTCAGTAAATACCACCTAAATGATATAACAAAACGAAATTAGTGTGTATAATTTATAGTTTCAGTAAGCCACTAGTTATAAAAGTAATAAATTTAGAGTGCAAGTGATTAAACAAAACTATTCAACATAGCAAATACCAATTAGTTTAACTCAAAAAATGTGTATGTTGGAAAGACAAATACTAAAGGTAAATAGACCTGTAAATCAAAACATATATAATTTAGTTTAAATAAAAAATGTGCACAATGTAAAGAGTTAATACATCAATGTATATAGGTGAATAAACCATTAATGTGTAAATTTGTATATAATAAAGAAATGCATATGTTGGAAAGTGAAATATTAAATGTGTATAAATGAAAAAACAATGCCATATATAAAATTGTTTAAAGCAAAACACATAATGCACCCGTTTTTTTTCCTGTGGAGATGCTTTTGAAATCAGTAGCCCAGTTCACCTTGATGCTAAACTAGCTTCAAAAGCAGCAAGATGATTATTCACAAATTGATCTTTTAACATTAAAATGAAAAACGCACTTAATTCCCTGCTCCAAAAGCTATTAGTGCTTTCAATCTGTGTGTCAAGATGATTATTTGATAAAAAAAATCTTTTAAAGTGAAAACATCTTTAATTGAGGTGAAAAATGCTTTAAATTTTACGTTTGTGTTCATCATTAAAAACTGAAACCATGCATTACTATGACATTCAAGTAAACTAGAACAAAGAACAAAGAAACTTTGTAAAACATCAGCACTATTTTAAAAATCAATTCTATTTTAATAATTATTTATTGCAAATTTTTTGGTAAATTTATTTTTTCAAGTTAATTATTTTGTTAATTTATTTTTTCTTGAAATTCATTTCTTTGCTAAGAGACTTGAATTATAGCATTTGACCAAAAACAAATTACTGTTAAAAAAGCATTAGACACTTTTTAATCAATGGAAAGATTATGAATTTATTGTGATAATGTCAGTGTGTTCTCTCCAACCATCAAATTACTTGTTATCAGTTGTGAAAGAGTTGGCATTTTAATGCTATGAAAGAAGAAATTCTCTTTTTACAGTTGTTGCTAGAGTTTTTTATTTGCAATTTAGTTTCTTTGCACTTTGCATTGATAATATATGTAGTGTTTTCATTTGCAAATAAACTGTCTCCCGGAAATTTTTATTGATGTTAGTAATATTTGACATGTAAAGCAATCAATTTCCAACTAAAAATTTGCTAAATCATATGATATTCACTATTTAAGTGTAAAAATAACTTACCCATGCTGGAGAAATTCAACCATCCTTAACTCAATCTCCATAAAAACTGAACAATGCGGTACATTTTACATCTTGGAAATATAATATTGATAGATTTATTTAATTAAAACACAAATGTGTAGAGGTTACACATTTCAAAGGAATCTCTCACAAAAAAATTTTTGATGAAATTGCAAAGCAATTTCAACAAAAAGCTTTCATCACATTTGTTAAGATTGATTAACAGGTGCAAATTGATGAGTCAGAAACCCATTGTTAATTCATGAATAATGTAGGTGTGGTTATAGTGTGTAGTTAATTGCTCATCACATATGATGTATCATGATAAATGGAGAAATATTTTACTATGTATACATATAGTTACATAAACACATAGTAAAAATCTTAACAATTAGTGTGTTTGCAAAAAATTTTCTATGTATTGTTAATAAATTATTTGCTTTGTATGCAAATTGATTGATATTTTAAAATGTGGAGGCATATTTAACTTAAGAAAAATACAAGAATCATTAAAATACATAATTTTATATAAAATTTACATGTATTTTNTACTATGACATTCAAGTAAACTAGAACAAAGAACAAAGAAACTTTGTAAAACATCAGCACTATTTTAAAAATCAATTCTATTTTAATAATTATTTATTGCAAATTTTTTGGTAAATTTATTTTTTCAAGTTAATTATTTTGTTAATTTATTTTTTCTTGAAATTCATTTCTTTGCTAAGAGACTTGAATTATAGCATTTGACCAAAAACAAATTACTGTTAAAAAAGCATTAGACACTTTTTAATCAATGGAAAGATTATGAATTTATTGTGATAATGTCAGTGTGTTCTCTCCAACCATCAAATTACTTGTTATCAGTTGTGAAAGAGTTGGCATTTTAATGCTATGAAAGAAGAAATTCTCTTTTTACAGTTGTTGCTAGAGTTTTTTATTTGCAATTTAGTTTCTTTGCACTTTGCATTGATAATATATGTAGTGTTTTCATTTGCAAATAAACTGTCTCCCGGAAATTTTTATTGATGTTAGTAATATTTGACATGTAAAGCAATCAATTTCCAACTAAAAATTTGCTAAATCATATGATATTCACTATTTAAGTGTAAAAATAACTTACCCATGCTGGAGAAATTCAACCATCCTTAACTCAATCTCCATAAAAACTGAACAATGCGGTACATTTTACATCTTGGAAATATAATATTGATAGATTTATTTAATTAAAACACAAATGTGTAGAGGTTACACATTTCAAAGGAATCTCTCACAAAAAAATTTTTGATGAAATTGCAAAGCAATTTCAACAAAAAGCTTTCATCACATTTGTTAAGATTGATTAACAGGTGCAAATTGATGAGTCAGAAACCCATTGTTAATTCATGAATAATGTAGGTGTGGTTATAGTGTGTAGTTAATTGCTCATCACATATGATGTATCATGATAAATGGAGAAATATTTTACTATGTATACATATAGTTACATAAACACATAGTAAAAATCTTAACAATTAGTGTGTTTGCAAAAAATTTTCTATGTATTGTTAATAAATTATTTGCTTTGTATGCAAATTGATTGATATTTTAAAATGTGGAGGCATATTTAACTTAAGAAAAATACAAGAATCATTAAAATACATAATTTTATATAAAATTTACATGTATTTTATTTTGGAGGGTGTAAATACATTTTCTTTGTCAGATTTTTTGGAAAAGCAAAATTGCCTTTATCATGTGAGCCTATATATCACACGTCTGCAATGTTAACTCGTCTTTATGCATAACCCATGTATTAATTTCACTGAAAACTAGTTTGTTTTTATCATATATTACACCTGTAATGAAATATCTCTCTTTTTTCTGTATTTGGATATTACTAAAACTTAAAATTAGTTTTTGATAATTATAAACCAATTCAGTAAGAAATCTTTGAGTTTTAAACTTATTATTTCGAATTATATAAATATATCTGCTTTATTATATTATTGGTTCAGGTTAAAATATCTTATTTCTGAGTATTAGTGCTAAAAAACATTATAGATTTTATTAAAATTAGTTTTTAATAATTATAAACCAATTCAGTAAGAAATCTTCGAGTTTTAAAACTCATTTTTGAAATATTATATATTTATCTGCTTTATTATATTATTGGTTCAGGTTAAAAAATCTTATGTCTGAGTATTAGTGCTAAAAAACATTACAGATTTTATGAATATTCATTTTTACTAATTATAAAGCAATTCAGTAAGAAATCGTCGAGTTTTAAAACTCATTTTTTAAAATTATATACATATTTCTGCTATTTTTTTTTATTTAAAAAATATTATATACGAGTATTAGTGAGAAAAAAAATATTACAAATTTTATTAATATTCATTTTTGAAAGTAACAAAGCAATTTATTAAGAAATCGTAGTTTTGAAACTTATTTTTTGAAAAAATATCAATATATCAGCTTTGTTATTTTATTGGCTCAGCTTAAATTATCCTATGTCTGAGTACTAGTCCTAAAAAATTTACAGATTTTATTAATATTCCTTTTTGATAATTATAAAGCAATTCAGTAAGAAATCTTTGAGTTTAAAACGTATTATTTCAAATTATATAAATATATCTTCTTTATTATATTATTGGTTCAGGTTAAAAAAACTTTTATCTGAGTATTAGTGCTAAAAAACATTACAGATTTTATTAATATTCCTTTTTGATAATTACAAAGCAATTCAGTAAGAAATCTTTCAGTTTAAAACTTATTTTTTCGAATCATATAAATATATCTTATTTGTTATATTAATGGTTCAGGATAAAAAATCTTATATCTGAGTATTAGTGCTAAAAAACATTACAAATTTTATTAATATTCGTTCTTGATAACTATAAAGCAATTCATTAAGAAATCATAGAGTTTAGAAATTTATTTTTCTAATTATATAAATATATATGCTTTGTTATTTAATGCGTTCAGTTTAAAATACCATATGTCTGAGTATTAGTGCTAAAAAACATTACAGATTTTAATATTACTCATTTTTGGTAATTATAAAGCAATTCAGTAAGAAATTGTCAAGCTTTAAAACTTATTTTTTGAAATTATATAAATATTTCTGCTATTTTTTTTTATTTAAAAAATATTATATCCAAGTATTAGTGCGAAAAAAAATATTACAAATTTTATTAATATTCATTTTTCAAAATAACAAAGCAATTTATTAAGAAATCGTAGTTTTGAAACTCATTTTTTGAATTATATAAAAATATCTGCTTTGTTATTTTATTGGCTCAGGTTAAAAATCATATGTCCGAGTATTAGTGCTAAAAAATATTACACATTTTATTAATATTCCTTTTTGATAATTATAAAGCAATTCAGTAAGAAATCATAGCATTTTAAAACTCATTTTTTCAATTATATAAAAATATATGCATTGTTATTTTATTGGCTCAGTTAAAAAATCATATGTCTGAGTATTACTTCTAAAAAACATTACAAATTTTATTAATATTCGTTCTTGATAACTATAAAGCAATTCATTAAGAAATCATAGAGTTTAGAAATTTATTTTTGGAATTATATAAATATATATGCTTTGTTATTTAATTCGTTCAGTGAAAAATACCATATGTCTGAGCATTAGTGCTAAAAAACATTACAGATTTTAATATTATTCATTTTGGTAATTATAAAGCAATTCAGTAAGAAATTGTCAAGCCTTAAAACTTATTTTTTGAAATTATATAAATATTTCTGCTATTTTTTTTTATTTAAAAAATATTATATCCGAGTATTAGTGCTAAAAAAATATTATTAATTTTATTAATATTCATTTTTGAAAATAACAAAGCAATTTATTAAGAAATCTTAGTTTTGAAACTCATTTTTTGAATTATATAAAAATATCTGCATTGTTATTTTATTGGCTCAGTTTAAAAAATCATATTTCAGAGTTTTAGTGCTAAAAAATATTACACATTTTATTAATATTCCTTTTTGATAATTATAAAGCAATTCAGTAAGAAATCATAGCATTTTAAAACTCATTTTTTGAATTATATAAAAATATATGCATTGTTATTTTATTGGCTCAGTTAAAAAATCATATGTCTGAGTATTACTTCTAAAAAACATTACAAATTTTATTAATATTCGTTCTTGATAACTATAAAGCAATTCATTAAGAAATCATAGAGTTTAGAAATTTATTTTTGGAATTATATAAATATATATGCTTTGTTATTTAATTCGTTCAGTGAAAAATACCATATGTCTGAGCATTAGTGCTAAAAAACATTACAGATTTTAATATTATTCATTTTGGTAATTATAAAGCAATTCAGTAAGAAATTGTCAAGCCTTAAAACTTATTTTTTGAAATTATATAAATATTTCTGCTATTTTTTTTTATTTAAAAAATATTATATCCGAGTATTAGTGCTAAAAAAATATTATTAATTTTATTAATATTCATTTTTGAAAATAACAAAGCAATTTATTAAGAAATCTTAGTTTTGAAACTCATTTTTTGAATTATATAAAAATATCTGCATTGTTATTTTATTGGCTCAGTTTAAAAAATCATATTTCAGAGTTTTAGTGCTAAAAAATATTACACATTTTATTAATATTCCTTTTTGATAATTATAAAGCAATTCAGTAAGAAATCATAGCATTTTAAAACTCATTTTTTGAATTATATAAAAATATATGCATTGTTATTTTATTGGCTCAGTTAAAAAATCATATGTCTGAGTATTACTTCTAAAAAACATTACAAATTTTATTAATATTCGTTCTTGATAACTATAAAGCAATTCATTAAGAAATCATAGAGTTTAGAAATTTATTTTTGGAATTATATAAATATATATGCTTTGTTATTTAATTCGTTCAGTGAAAAATACCATATGTCTGAGCATTAGTGCTAAAAAACATTACAGATTTTAATATTATTCATTTTGGTAATTATAAAGCAATTCAGTAAGAAATTGTCAAGCCTTAAAACTTATTTTTTGAAATTATATAAATATTTCTGCTATTTTTTTTTATTTAAAAAATATTATATACGAGTATTAGTGCGAAAAAAAATATTTTAAATTTTATTAATATTCATTTTTGAAAATAACAAAGCAATTTATTAAGAAATCGTAGTTTTGAAACTCATTTTTTGAATTATATAAAAATATCTGCTTTGTTATTTTATTGGCTCAGGTTAAAAATCATATGTCCGAGTATTAGTGCTAAAAAATATTACACATTNCTAAAAAACATTATAGATTTTATTAAAATTATTTTTTGATAATAATAAACTAATTCAGTAAGAAATCTTTCAGTTTAAAACTTATTTTTTCGAATCATATAAATATATCTTATTTGTTATATTAATGGTTCAGGTTAAAAAATCTTATATCTGAGTATTAGTGCTAAAAAACATTACAAATTTTATTAATATTCGTTCTTGATAACTATAAAGCAATTCATTAAGAAATCATAGAGTTTAGAAATTTATTTTTGGAATTATATAAATATATATGCTTTGTTATTTAATTCGTTCAGTGAAAAATACCATATGTCTGAGTATTAGTGCTAAAAAACATTACAGATTTTAATATTATTCATTTTGGTAATTATAAAGCAATTCAGTAAGAAATTGTCAAGCTTTAAAACTTATTTTTTGAAATTATATAAATATTTCTGCTATTTTTTTTTATTTAAAAAATATTATATCCAAGTATTAGTGCGAAAAAAAATATTACAAATTTTATTAATATTCATTTTTGAAAATAACAAAGCAATTTATTAAGAAATCGTAGTTTTGAAACTCATTTTTTGAATTATATAAAAATATCTGCTTTGTTATTTTATTGGCTCAGGTTAAAAATCATATGTCCGAGTTTTAGTGCTAAAAAATATTACACATTTTATTAATATTCCTTTTTGATAATTATAAAGCAATTCAGTAAGAAATCATAGCATTTTAAAACTCATTTTTTGAATTATATAAAAATATATGCATTGTTATTTTATTGGCTCAGTTAAAAAATCATATGTCTGAGTATTACTTCTAAAAAACATTACAAATTTTATTAATATTCGTTCTTGATAACTATAAAGCAATTCATTAAGAAATCATAGAGTTTAGAAATTTATTTTTGGAATTATATAAATATATATGCTTTGTTATTTAATTCGTTCAGTGAAAAATACCATATGTCTGAGCATTAGTGCTAAAAAACATTACAGATTTTAATATTATTCATTTTGGTAATTATAAAGCAATTCAGTAAGAAATTGTCAAGCCTTAAAACTTATTTTTTGAAATTATATAAATATTTCTGCTATTTTTTTTTATTTAAAAAATATTATATCCGAGTATTAGTGCTAAAAAAATATTATTAATTTTATTAATATTCATTTTTGAAAATAACAAAGCAATTTATTAAGAAATCTTAGTTTTGAAACTCATTTTTTGAATTATATAAAAATATCTGCATTGTTATTTTATTGGCTCAGTTTAAAAAATCATATGTCCGAGTTTTAGTGCTAAAAAATATTACACATTTTATTAATATTCCTTTTTGATAATTATAAAGCAATTCAGTAAGAAATCATAGCATTTTAAAACTCATTTTTTGAATTATATAAAAATATATGCATTGTTATTTTATTGGCTCAGTTAAAAAATCATATGTCTGAGTATTACTTCTAAAAAACATTACAAATTTTATTAATATTCGTTCTTGATAACTATAAAGCAATTCATTAAGAAATCATAGAGTTTAGAAATTTCTTTTTGGAAATTTATAAATATATATGCTTTGTTATTTAATTCGTTCAGTTAAAAATACCATATGTCTGAGTATTAGTGCTAAAAAACATTACAGATTTTAATATTATTCATTTTGGTAATTATAAAGCAATTCAGTAAGAAATTGTCAAGCTTTAAAACTTATTTTTTGAAATTATATAAATATTTCTGCTATTTTTTTTTATTTAAAAAATATTATATCCGAGTATTAGTGCGAAAAAAAATATTACAAATTTTATTAATATTCATTTTTCAAAATAACAAAGCAATTTATTAAGAAATCGTAGTTTTGAAACTCATTTTTTGAATTATATAAAAATATCTGCTTTGTTATTTTATTGGCTCAGGTTAAAAATCATATGTCCGAGTTTTAGTGCTAAAAAATATTACACATTTTATTAATATTCCTTTTTGATAATTATAAAGCAATTCAGTAAGAAATCATAGCATTTTAAAACTCATTTTTTGAATTATATAAAAATATATGCATTGTTATTTTATTGGCTCAGTTAAAAAATCATATGTCTGAGTATTACTTCTAAAAAACATTACAAATTTTATTAATATTCGTTCTTGATAACTATAAAGCAATTCATTAAGAAATCATAGAGTTTAGAAATTTATTTTTGGAATTATATAAATATATATGCTTTGTTATTTAATTCGTTCAGTGAAAAATACCATATGTCTGAGCATTAGTGCTAAAAAACATTACAGATTTTAATATTATTCATTTTGGTAATTATAAAGCAATTCAGTAAGAAATTGTCAAGCCTTAAAACTTATTTTTTGAAATTATATAAATATTTCTGCTATTTTTTTTTATTTAAAAAATATTATATCCGAGTATTAGTGCTAAAAAAATATTATTAATTTTATTAATATTCATTTTTGAAAATAACAAAGCAATTTATTAAGAAATCTTAGTTTTGAAACTCATTTTTTGAATTATATAAAAATATCTGCATTGTTATTTTATTGGCTCAGTTTAAAAAATCATATTTCCGAGTTTTAGTGCTAAAAAATATTACACATTTTATTAATATTCCTTTTTGATAATTATAAAGCAATTCAGTAAGAAATCATAGCATTTTAAAACTCATTTTTTGAATTATATAAAAATATATGCATTGTTATTTTATTGGCTCAGTTAAAAAATCATATGTCTGAGTATTACTTCTAAAAAACATTACAAATTTTATTAATATTCGTTCTTGATAACTATAAAGCAATTCATTAAGAAATCATAGAGTTTAGAAATTTATTTTTGGAAATTTATAAATATATATGCTTTGTTATTTAATTCGTTCAGTGAAAAATACCATATGTCTGAGTATTAGTGCTAAAAAACATTACAGATTTTAATATTATTCATTTTGGTAATTATAAAGCAATTCAGTAAGAAATTGTCAAGCTTTAAAACTTATTTTTTGAAATTATATAAATATTTCTGCTATTTTTTTTTATTTAAAAAATATTATATCCAAGTATTAGTGCGTAAAAAAATATTATAAATTTTATTAATATTCATTTTTGAAAATAACAAAGCAATTTATTAAGAAATCGTAGTTTTGAAACTCATTTTTTGAATTATATAAAAATATCTGCTTTGTTATTTTATTGGCTCAGGTTAAAAATCATATGTCCGAGTATTAGTGCTAAAAAATATTACACATTTTATTAATATTCCTTTTTGATAATTATAAAGCAATTCAGTAAGAAATCATAGCATTTTAAAACTCATTTTTTGAATTATATAAAAATATATGCATTGTTATTTTATTGGCTCAGTTAAAAAATCATATGTCTGAGTATTACTTCTAAAAAACATTACAAATTTTATTAATATTCGTTCTTGATAACTATAAAGCAATTCATTAAGAAATCATAGAGTTTAGAAATTTATTTTTGGAATTATATAAATATATATGCTTTGTTATTTAATTCGTTCAGTGAAAAATACCATATGTCTGAGCATTAGTGCTAAAAAACATTACAGATTTTAATATTATTCATTTTGGTAATTATAAAGCAATTCAGTAAGAAATTGTCAAGCCTTAAAACTTATTTTTTGAAATTATATAAATATTTCTGCTATTTTTTTTTATTTAAAAAATATTATATCCGAGTATTAGTGCTAAAAAAATATTATTAATTTTATTAATATTCAATTTTGAAAATAACAAAGCAATTTATTAAAAAATCGTAGTTTTTAAACTCATTTTTTGAATTATATAAAAATATCTGCTTTGTTATTTTATTGGCTCAGGTTAAAAATCATATGTCCGAGTATTAGTGCTAAAAAATATTACACATTTTATTAATATTCCTTTTTGATAATTATAATGCAATTCAGTAAGAAATCATAGCATTTTAAAACTCAATTTTTAAATTATATAAAAATATATGCATTGTTATTTTATTCGCTCATTTAAAAAATCATATGTCAGAGTATTACTGCTAAAAAACATTACATATTTTATTAATATTCGTTTTTGATAATTATAAAGCAATTCAGTAAGAAATATCAAGTTTTAAAACTTATTTTTCGAATTATATAAAAATATCTGTTTTGTTATTTTATTGGCTCAGTTTAAATTATCATATGTCTTAGTATTAGTGCTAAAAAACATTACAGATTTTATTAATATTTGCTTTCTATAATTATAAACAATTCAGTAAGAAATCTTTGAGTTTAAAACTTATTATTTCGAATTATATAAATATATCTGCTTTATTATATTATTGGTTCAGGTTAAAAAATCTTATATCTGAGTATTAGTGCTAAAAAACATTACAGATTTTATGAATATTCATTTTTACTAATTATAAAGCAATTCAGTAAGAAATCGTCGAGTTTTAAAACTCATTTTTGAAATATTATATATTTATCTGCTTTATTATATTATTGGTTCAGGTTAAAAAATCTTATGTCTGAGTATTAGTGCTAAAAAA
>CABFPE010000085.1:1388779-1401288 GCA_900660155.1 Hofstenia miamia
TTTTCAATTTATTTATATTAAAATATACAATTAGGTCTTTGATGTCTTTGGTTAATTGTCTGGTCGCTTCATAAGGATTTTGAGCTGTTCTTAGTACACATGTATCATCGGCATATTGATATATAGTTCCATTAGAATTTTTTTCGGAAATATCATTCACATAAAGAGAAAACAATATTGGTCCTAGTACAGTTCCTTGGGGAACGCCTAAATTCGTTGTGACATAGTTTGAATAGATTTTATAAATTTTTACTCTTTGCTTACGATTACTTAAAAAACTAAGAATAAATTTAGACGCTGCTTTGCTAAAACCTTGATTGAGCAATTTTGACTGTAAAATTTCAAAATTAATTGAATTAAAATAACATTACAGATTTTATTAATATTTGTCTTTGATAATTATAAAGCAATTAACTAAGAAATCGTCAAGTTTTAAAACTCATTTTTTAAATTATATAAATAAATCTGCTTTATTATTTATTTTTTCAGTTTATAAAATCGTATATCTGAGTATTAGTGCAAAAAAATATTACAAATATTATTAATATTTGTTTTTGATAATCATAAAGCAATTCTGTAAATAATTGTCGAGTTTTAAAACTTATTTTTTTGAATTACTAAATATATCTGCTATATTTTTCGTATGGTTCAGGGTAAATAATCTTTTATCTGAGTATTAATGCTAAAAAAACATTACACATTTTATTAATATTCATTTTTAATAATTATATAGCAATTCAGTAAGAAATGGTTTTCTTTTGGTAAAATTTTGTTTAATTGTGCAAGCTGGTCAATTGATAAATGTGTATGAGTTTCCTCATTAATAACTGGTATCTGCTTCTCATGTGATTGTTGGTTTGGCAGTTATAATGACAGTATTGGCTTTAGTTTATTTTTATATTGTTGTAAATGGTGATACATAAATTTTTATGTTGTTAGGTGTAATTTTTATTACACTGCAACTTTTATATAAAATAGAGGTTGTGACTTTATTGTCTGGGCTTTTCAAAATTGATGAAAAGATAATGATTTTCTTTGCATTGAAACCTTGTTTGTTGTCAATCACAATATCAAAGTGGATGATGGTTTTTGATTGTAATATGATAAAGTGCTAACTAAAAGGTTCTACTTTTGTTGTTTTGATGGGAAACACATAATTGATTGATTATTATATGTTTGCAAATGTGTCAATGTTATTATTATTAGGATTAATTGTCAATGTTTTATTATCATAGTTAATAATACAAAAAGTCTTTGGCCCAAATGAGTTCGAACTGCAATGCATGGATTGTTGTATCAATGATGATCATGTCATGAGTAAAATTATTTGCACAGGTATCCACAATAATAGATTTGGATGCACTGGTATCTGCTGTCACTTGGATGATGATTCAGTTTATTATTAATGGAATAGTGCTTTTACTACAAGAGGCTGTCACCAGGATCAGGTGTGCTTGGCTGGGAGACAGCACTCTTATTTGCTTAAAGAGTAACTGTCCCCAATGTTAGAATAATAAATGTTGCTATCATCTGTATAATAGCATCCTTGATCAGTAATAAAATGAATCGTTTTTGTATAGTGTAGAATCTTGACAACCTTCCAACTAATAAATCTGAATGTAATTTAGGAGCTGCTTTAACTAATTTCCCTCCTTGATTAGTACAGTAGGTGACAGATTCCAAGTTCCATCTCTATTCTTTCACTTTTATTTGTTGTAACTTATTAATTAGAATAATATCGAAGCAACTATAATTGATACTTGAATTAACAACAGTAATTTAGGTTCCAGACAAGAGATGGATGGTACAATGTACAGGGTCAGAAACCTGACCTGAGGCAAAGCACAAAGAGAAATTGAAGAGCTATGATGTAATTAGTAATTCCAACTAACACTTGAACATTGGGAGGAACACCAACAGCAATGCCAATGACTCAGTGCATGAAATGATGTGTGAGAATACGATAGTGACAGTGTGTAATGACTTACTAATTTAGTGCATTGATTGCTGTTGTTATTAACGACATTGTAATGTAAAGGGAATTCACAACCTGAATGCATTTGCTTGTTATTATTTCTTACATGTAATAACCCTACATATAAATATGTACATATTAACAACCTATTGTACATGTGAACAACCAATGTGGTCAGCATAAAACAAGGAAGTGGGTCATTTGGTTGACTAGGTGTTAAATACAATGTAATAACAATAATAAACTTCCAATACAAGCAAAATGTGAATTCTCCTACAAGGGCTATCATAAGTATAATAATGTAATAAAACAAACAATGAATGATAGGAAAGCTACAATGAAGAAAAACCCCTATCCTTATACAAAACCTATGAGCACATGAGGTAAGCACTGGCTACCAGCCGCACAGCCATTTGAAGGGTGCTAACAATTAATTGTTAAGTGCAAGGCTGTTACGAATTATCTTCTGTTAAATGAAGTCGTGGACCGCCATCTCAAATACCCTAGTGCTCAAATGTTTAGCTTTCCATTGTAGTTAAATAAATAAACCTGACAAAAGAAAATGAAGTAAATCCAATAAATTTTGGTCATCATTAAAATAATAAATTGCACCACTTTTATACATGAAATTATTAAACACTCAAACACTCGGCTAGTACCTGCTAACTCTAAGTTGTTGACAATTTTCTGAATTCTGATTTTCTTTGTTTTGCTGATTCATGCACGTCAGCATTAATTAGCTTTTTGCGACTTTGGTCTTTTACCATTTGCAAAATGTACTGCCAATTTAAATAATATCAAAATACTGCTTTATAATTTTACAAATGATACCAATCATGTGTGTACAATAAATAATAATTATTTCTAAAGTTAGTTTTAGTTCTTTCTTTTCTTTCTCTCAGCTTTACCACATGATGGATTATGTTACACTCCCCCTCCAGCATAGCTAATTAAGGATCACAACTCTCTCACCATGGACCATTTCCACCACCTGTCTTATCATAGTGTTCACTTCTGGCATTTCCCATTTGGTTTTCTCGAACTTTTCATCTTTCATTAGTTTCAGTACTACTTGCTTTTCTGTAGTTACCAATTTCTTATGTCTTAAAAACATCAGATTTCTCAATTTGTTTGATATTGTACAAATATTTCTCGTAAAGTTTCAATCCTTTGATTGCTATCATAAGTGTCATTATTGCATATACTCTACTTGTGTGAGCCAACTCAGGTCTTATTGTTGTGTTTGGGTAGAAGAATTTGTACGTTGATCTTAATGATTTAGATATAGAAGCTTCATCATAAAATGCACTTATGTTGTTTCTTACTTCGTCCCTTGTTATCTGATCTGGATCATTTTTCCCAATCATACCATCGTTATTATTTCCACTCATTGCATTACATCATAATATCTATATGTAGGACTCCATAGTTTGCCCCACACTATATCATTTATTCCTGAGAACAACATGACTGTTTGCATATTTCTCTTCTTGATTTCACTTCGCACCTTATTTTTCTGTTTGTGTATAGCTTCACCCTTGTGGTACAAATCATACAGGGTAATGTCTCCTTCGATATATACTCTTTCTTTGTTGTCGTTTTTTACTAATATCTCTTTTGATTTTCTATACCATTCATCTTTAACAATCTTTTCTGCTTCCTCCAATTTATTTACATAAGTATTCTCCTCATGCCACAGTGCTTTTACTGGCTTTTTGTTTTTTAGTCACCATGTTGGTAATAGCATGGGTACTGAAATTGTTGGCAGTGGTGTACATTTTAACAATGTAGTCATTCTATTCTCTTCATACAAGCCTTCCATTTTTGATGTAGTTGCCATCCCAAACATAGCAGGATAATTGTCTTTACTCGTTTTGACTTTTTCCCAAAACATGTTGGTCAATCCATGCTTCATCAGATTTTGAGCAGTTTCCCCTTTTATCACAAACTTTGAGGTTATGCATTCAATATCTATGGCCAATTGGTTTTGCGATTGTAGCATCTGATTGATTTCTTGCCTTGTGAATGCTTTGGTACACAATATCTTTATCATTGATTATGTTTCCTTTTCATATACTTCACCATAGATTCTCTGTACTATGTTATCCGTCTTTTCTCTTCTCACAGTTATTTCCACTAAAAGGCGTTTGTCATTTGTATCCAGCCATGATATCTCACTAGGCTCTTGTTCACCCCATTTTTCCATGTTGACTTTGTCTATTTCTTTTTGTGTTTCAGGGGATAATATGATCGTATTCGATTGTAGCAATAGTTCTTCCATTCACATTTCATCTTGTGATTTGTTTTCAATAATTTCTATCAGTCTGTTTTCTCCTTCTTTTCTCATTATTTCTGATTTCTTTATTATCTTAGTATAAGCACATTGAGGATATTTGCGAATATACTTTTTCATCCCTTGTGTGATCGTTTTGTTAATTTCTTTTCTTTCAATCTCTTTAATCATTTCCAGTGTGCTAGCACTTTCTCTTTTAATTAGATTACGAGTTATTAGCCACGGTTGTTGTTTACCATTTCAGCTTTGTGTTTGAAGTAGCTCCCCACATAAATTTTTTTGCTTCATCATTCAGTATGTCTACTTCTGCCGGACATATTACCGTCTTGTTGGCAAGTTCTACAATACTCAGTCTGCCTAGTGTATGTTGTTGTGTTAGCAATCATGTATAATACTTTTCAAACTTCTGTTGAACTTTCTTAGTTGGTGATAGTGATAATAATTCCATGTACTGTAACAACCACTGTTTTACATTCACTGGTATCAGAGCTGCTGCTATTTCATACTTTTTATTCTTTGCCATACCTTTCCATTCTTTTCTTCTGATTGGCAATACTAGCTTTTCATTGTTTGTCAAAGCTATACTTAATATCCATATTGATGTCTGTGCTCTTATGTGTGGAGCATTAACTTCTTCAAAAATCATGTTTCTGAAATTTCATTTCAAATCCATCTTGTAAGCTTTTCTAATTTCCAATAACGCCATTTCCACTGTTTTGTGATAGGTTTTTATAGGCGATGTTATGTCAATCATAGGCCATTCTCCATGTACGGGCTTCTTGGTTTTCATTTTTTCCACACATTCATGATGTTTTTCAAATGTTCACTTGTCTGATTAATACTGCACTTTACATACAGATTCCCTGTTTCTTCTAGATTTTCTTTCATTCCAAGCATTTCCATGGTTTTTACTTGGTAATACATATCTATTGCTATCTTCGGCTTGACCATCACTATTTCTGCTGGCGCAATGTTGTTTATCTGCAAATCTATGTTGATCATTTCTGATATCGCTTCGCCACTTTTTTCCATTATAAAAATATTCTCCAATTTGTCTTCCAAATTTTGTAGAAAGTCTGGTACTTCCTCTCCTTCTTGCATTCTCGCTATTAGTATTACTTTCGTTTTATATTGTTTAGCCATTTTCAGCATTTCTTTGATATATCCTTCCAGGTTCTTAGAGACCATCTCTGCTTGTTTCATGAAATATATCACCGTTAAGTGCTCTCTGTCTAAATTGACTTGTTCACATTTCTCAATCAGCTTATTTTTATTTTTAATCAATTTCTGGACATCCTTTAGTGTGAACTTTTCTTCAAACGTTATATGTACCGTACTTTTGAAGTAAGGTCGGTTGAATTCCTCCTTCATGTCTCTAGAATATGCTACAATCGTGTTGCATACTGGCCTATTCTGTTTGTCGATTACTATGGGGATTGCCAACACTTCTGTTTCTTTTGTCGATGAGTTTTGTTGTAAAAATCTTTTTGTTTCTGGTGACAAATTATCTTGTGAATTGTAACGGATTTTCCTGTTCACAATAAAATATGGGTGGATTTTATCTTTCCCAATTTTAGTCATTCTACTTTCTCACTCCTCTAATCTTGATGACTTTGTTGTGGTTGATGATTGTCTATGTGAGAATGGCTGCAAACTACGTGTTGTAAATGAACTCATTAATTGCTGTTCCAAATTGTCCATTTCTGATTCTTCACTGATATCCTGAATATCTGGGTCAACGTATTGACCGCAGACTTTAGTACCTGCTGCCCTTAATTGCAGCCGAGTACTTATTCACATAGCTTTGTACTCTCTGCCCTTTAATTGACATTGAGTTCTGCTGGACTTGGGGGAGTGTTCCATTGATGATTCAGATTTTTGTTCCAACCTCACGCCCTTTACTCAGCAATCAGTATCTCGTTTTGGTGTCGTCTCCATCCTCATGCCCTTTAAGTGACAATTGGATTGCGGAGATCTCCTTCGTACTCGTCTTCTTTTATTCATTGATGTTAGTCTCTCCATCCTCATGCCCTTTAATTGACAATCGGATTGCAGAGACCTTGTGCTTCCAGTATGACTGCTAGAATTCTCTCCCCTCGTCACGCCCTTTAACTGACGATCGGATTTCGGGGATCTCCTGCGTATTCTTCTGCTCTTCAACGGTGATCTGCTGTTGGTTCTTTTCATTATCTAATCTAAATGGAGTTACTAAATTTAAATCCCATATTTCAGGGTCATATTTATTTTTATTTTTTACAGCCCTCTGGGGCATTACTCTCCTCTCGACTTCATCATCTCCCTGCATAGGGTTGTACTCTTCTTGAAATTCTTCTTCTGCTACACTGTCGAGATCATCCATTTCACAATATATACCATCATTATTTTCTATAAATTTAAATTGTGCATTTTCATCTAATTTCGCTTGTTCTATGTCCTTTGTTGCCCTTTTTAAATTTTGAAAATGTAAAATTCTACCATCATTAAGTTTGTAGTTATTATTAGGTAATGTCTGTGTAATGATAAATGGCCCTGACCACTGTGTTTTTAATTTCCTTACCTGGTTTACGTCTTGTGTTCTCATTAAAGTGTACACGTAAACCTTATCACCCTTCCTGTGTGGTTTTCCATAGATTTTCTTATTGAAATTTCTCTGCTGTCTTATCACAGACTTTTTTGTATTGTGACACATCGCTTCATGGATTCCTGTTAATTGATTTTTTATCTTTTTAATATATTCATTATCAGGTTTTTCTGAATAAGTATTATATTGCATAGATATCAGCATCATCGCCTCTCTACCATACATTGCTTTAAATGGTGTTGTCTCTGTAGTAGAATGTACCAAAGTATTATAAAAATACTCTACCATCTCTATTACTTCTCACCAATCTCTTCCACCGATTCTCAATGTTAACACTCTTATTAACTTAATAATCATTCTATTTAAGTGTTCAACTGCCCCATTTGCTTGTGGGTGATATGCTGTTGTTTTCTCTGTCATTATCTCCATCAACTTTGCCATTTCCTCAAATAACTTACTTTCAAACTGCACCCCTCTGTCAGATATTATTACCTCCATTGGTCCAAATTTTAATATCCATTCCTTCATTATCTTCTCTGCCACTATTTTTGCTGTTGTTGAATCCAATGGGAACATTCTTGCGTATTTCATAAAATTATCTACTATCACCAAAATATATTGGTAACCTTCATCGTCTTGTGACAATTTTTCTAAGTCAACATGTACTATTTGGTTTGGTGCATTTGCAATTATTTTTTCTAATGGCGCCATTTGCCTCGGAAAATGACTCTTATTGTTTAACAGGCATGTGGTACACTTATTAATAACGTCTTCTACTACTCTTCTAATTCCAATCATTATGAATCTTGCGTTAAACATTTGTTCAGTTTGGATTATTCCAATGTGCCCTTTTTCATGAATTTTCTTCACCAACTCCCTTTTATAGTATTCTGGGATCTCTATTCTTAATATCTTTCCATGCACATATAATAACCCATTTTGGTTTATTTTCCATGTGTATCTCTGAAAATAACTATTTGCTTCTTTGCTCAGTTGTTTATTGCAATTTTCCAATTTTTCTCTTATCTCTGTCATTACTATATCCATTTTCTGTTTTTCCATTCTCCTTGATTTCTTCTTTAATTGTGATGGGCATTATCACTTGACCCTTTTTATCGGCATTAATTTCTGGTAATTCATTGTATTCATTATGTGGCAAAAAATCAAATTTCTTCTTTTCTCCTTCTTGCTTCTCTATGTCTCTTTGGTATTCCGGCAGCGCAGTCCAAAAATCAGCATTTTTGTGTAACATGCCTTTCCTATGTTCTATTGTGAATCTAAATTCATTTAGATATTCTATTTTTCAACCACGCTAGGGCACTATTATCTGTCCGTACTTTAAATTTCTGACCAATCAAAAAGTATCTAAATTTCTTTATGCTTTCCACCAATGCCAACATTTCTAACTTTGTTGAACCATAATTCTCTTCACTTGATTTCAGTCACCAGCTAAAGAATTGTATAGGTACTTCCCTACCATTTTTCATCTGTCCCAAACAAGTTCCGATCACCACATTACTTGCATCACAGTCCAATATAAATTCTTCTTCATAATCAGGTGTATTTAAAAAGGCATTTTAGCAAGTTCATTTTTAATATTTTCTAATTGTTCTTCCTCTCTCCATGTCCATTCAAATGGTTTTGATTTTTTAAGTAATGCTGTTATTCTATTTGTCTTTTGAGCTATATTTGGTATAAATGATCCATAATAGTTAATGAAACCCATTATTCTTTGTATATCCTTTGTTTTTGGACTTTTGATATTTAAAATAATTTCCTTCACATTCTTTTTCATTTTGATCTTGCCTTGTTGTATTTGTCATCCCAAAAACACCACTTCAGTTTTTAAAATTTCACACTTCTTTCCATTCACTCTTAATCCGGCATTATATAGGATTGTTAACGTTCTATCTAACTTCTCTAGGTGCTCCTCTATGGTATTACTTGCAATCAATATGTCGTCTATGTATGCACATACTCCCTCTTCCATTTTCTTATTCTTTTGTTTCAAGACTTTCATTACATACTGTTGAAACGTTGCTGGTGCATTACAAAGTCCAAACGCCATATATATCCATTCAAACAACCAGTAGGGAGTTATGAACACTGTTTTTTCAAAGTCTTTAGGTTCCATTGGCACTTGCCAGTATGCCTTGCATAAATCAATACATGAAAAGTATTTATTTTTTGTCGCCTCATAGATCATATCATCTATTCTTGGTAATGGATAAGCATCTTTTTTAGTCACATCATTCAACTTTCTGAAATCTATGCATAACCTATATTTCTCACCCTGTTTCACAAACACAGTTGGTGGCGCATAAGGACTTTCACTTGGCCTTATGATTTTATTATCAATTAGCTCATTTAAGATCGTATTGTAGCTCTCTTTCAAATTTTCCAGTACTCTTCTACAGGGTAATCTAATTGGTTCGTCTGTTGTGGTGATTATTTTGTGCGTCTCTCCAATCGCTTTTCCCACACTAATCTCTCTGAAGTTAAATATTTTGTTATTCAGATGTGGGTATTCTTCTTCTTTGATTTCTGGTATCTGAAATGTTTGTTCCTCCTCTTTCATTATTATGTTTATTGTTTTATTCACCATTTGCTTCTTGGATTTTACTCTTTTCCCTTTTATAGTAACTTTTTCTTTGTTTACATTGACTGTGTGATTTGTTGCGTTCAACACTGGTATCCATCCCTTGCCTTCTCTTATCATACACAAACTTGACGTAATTGACTATTTCTTGTATTTATGCCAATTTGATTGTATATCATTATCTCAGTGTTTACTCTATTGCTTGTTTCAATTTCACATATTTTCCAGTTATTCAGCAATATTTTCACATCCTGTGTCAACTTAAACACTAGTGTGTCCTCCATTTCATGATCTTCATAAGTTGTTACCACCTCTTCTTGAACCGTTATCATTCTATCATTATAATTTATAATACACTTATTATTTGTGAGAAAGTCACTTCCCAATATAACTTCATATGGTAATTGATTTCTCTCCGTATCGATTACTGTAAATGTTTGTTGAAATGTCATGTTTGCCACTCTTATTGGTACATTCTCCAACTTACCTTTTATGTCAATGTAATCTCCTGATGCATTTATCAACCTATTCTTTTCATTATTTAGTTGTTTCCTTTGAAAAACAACTTTTGTTGCACATTCATCAGTTATTATCAATATCACTGCTCCCATATCTACTGTTGCGTCCACCATCACTCCATTAATCACAACTGTTATTGTGTTCGTTTTTAGCAAATTGGTCACTATTAGTATGGGTGCTTGGCTTTCCAGAGACGGTGCTCCCTATAGTTTAAATTTTCTACTTCCACCAACTTGATTTCCTCCTCTTCTTCTTGTTCATCTTCATTTTCCATTAAATCTTCTTCATCAAAATCTGCATCTTCCTCTTCTATCCAATTGACCTGACACTTACAGTATTTTTTCATGTGTCCCTTATTACAACAAGTCTGACATTTCAAATCTTTCCACTTTATTTGTTTTATTGCACTGTCTTTCAGTTTTATTTTCACTAATTCTTCTCCAGGTTTTTGCATTATGGACTTACTTATTGGTTTATTAACCATTGGCATCATATGATTCATTATCTGTTTCACAATCATTGATTTTTCATTTATTCTTGCATTACTTTCCATCATAATTTGTATTGCCAATCCCTTTCTAATCATTTTATCCAGCTAGTCGTCTGCATCACATTTAATTTGGAATTTAGTTCATATTACCTCAGGCAAGCCTTTGCAAATATGTGAAAATAAATCATACTTTGAATACCTGTTTTCTCTGGAGCTAAGTTTTAACAGTCTTTCTACTTGAGACATGTAATTTCGCAAATCATCTTTACTGTTCATCTTTATTCCATTTAACAGCATTCTGTACTGGCTTTTAAAACTCTCATCGTCATAATATTGTTGATATTCTCCTATCTTCTTTTTATAGTTCATTTTCATTTCTGTTTCCAACACTAAATAATGTTGATATGCAGCTCCACTTGAGTATAATGGGAATCTTGCTGCTGCCCTTTGTTGCTTTACTTTCCTTTCTTTCATGCTCATCTCGAAAATTTCTAACCATTCATTAAACATAGGTGAGTAATTATCCACTCTTCCTGTAAATTTAGGCAATATTGCCTTACATTACAATGTGTCATTATCATCATCTTCTGACAATATAGTATTTTGAAATAACGGTTTTTTTTCAAGCAGTTTCTCAACATTTTCTTTAACCTGTCTCATTACATTTTCAACTAATTTTGCTATGAACTCATCTTCGGTTTGCGCATTCTTGCAATCTTGTAATGTTACATCCCTTTGTGGTATTGCTGTATTTAACTCATGTGATTTTTCCACTACAACATTTTCTATGGTTTTTATTTCACTTTTCTTCAATTCAATTAACTGTAGTTCATCTTTTAAATTGTCAATTTCCAGTTGCTTTACCATGTTTTCTTCTCATAATCTAACATTCTCTTCATGTAACTCTTTCATCATTTTCTGTAAATGTTCACATTGGACCTTTATCTCTTTATTGACTTCTATCAACTGTTCAATTTGTTGTTGAAACAAATTTCTTTGTTCTGTCAGCCAAATACTTGTGTCCTCTTTTATTTCATCAATTAATTTTTCTTTTTCAGCATTCTTTATCTCCACCTCGATCATTCTCTTTGTTAGTTGCTCTATTTGTCTAGTCAACTCTTTTCTTTCCTTCATATTATTTTCAATAATTTCCATTAGCTGGACTATTGTAAATTCATTTGTTAATTCTGCAGGTTGTAATACCTGCTCCATTGGGGATTGTTCACTTTCTGGGGACATAAAAACATCTTGTGTCTCAGGTGTAGCTGTTGTCTGGAGGAGTTTTTTGAGTTCTGGGTTTACTTTTAGTTTTTTACTTTGAGTGCACCATTTTTCATTTTAGCTCCAAGTATCTGATTGGTTAATCCATTCCTAAATTTTCTGTGTGCTCCAGTATAGAATTACTTGTTCATTCCCTCCTTTTCTTTTTTCTTTTTTCTTAGTCACTACTAATTTACTTATACTGTTATTCCATCCTTTTTTTTCTTCAGTCTTTTTCTGTCCAATTCAGGTAATTTGAGAAGAAACAACTATCTTGACTCAAATCTTTCTTTGTGCATGTTGGGCGCCTGTCATGGTGGACATGTAGAAGTGTAGCATCATCCAAAAGCAACTAAGCTGCTAGTGAAGAACAACGTCGAATGATTAATATTAATTAGAAATTGATTGTAAAATTTAGTTAATGATCTTAGTTATTTTTGTAAGATGCAACTAAGCTTTAATATTGTTCAAATTAAGAAAACTTGTTAGCTGATCAAGAAACATTTGACAAATTAAATTGAGCGAAATAACGCTTACGTAGGAACAGCCATTTTGGCAGACGAATCATTTGAAATTTAAAATCGGCAGGTACTTTTGGAAAATTTTTATAAATAGCTTTGAACTAACCAGAAATTTGATGGACAATAAATTCTTCGGAGTTTATTTTATTTTCATTCTACTCTTATCTGGTTTGATTTATTTAATAAAATGTGCAGCTAGGCAAGTTGTGTTTAGTAGTGGCTGGAATCCATCACGGGATGGATTCTAGGGCTTTGTGCCAGTCACAAAACC
>CABFPE010000085.1:1405204-1453641 GCA_900660155.1 Hofstenia miamia
AAAGCAAATGGAGTTTCCAATTTTAAACACATGTTGCGCTTTTCAAGTATACTTGTTTTCTTAGAAAATAATGTTAGCAAGTAAGTATCAGTTGAATAATTCACAAAAGTTACACAATTTTAATAAATTTCAAAACACATGTTACACTTTCAAAAACGATCCACGTACGCAAAATGCCTGCCGATCAGCCTTAAAAAATAGATTTTATAAAAAAATGCAAAAAATTGCTCAAAAACCTATTGGTACATAGTTAAAAGGGGGGTATAATTGAATACGGGTATGACCGAATTTTTTTGGACCAATGGCGGCCAAATCCAGAATTTCTAAAAAACGCCTTTTTTCTTATCAAAATCAATACAAAAGTGTAAAAAGTTATTAAACACTGATTATTATTAGAAACCTACATATATACTACCCTGCTATTCTTTACTACTTATATATAACATTACTTCATTAGTGTTCTATTGGAAGTCAGAAAACCAGCATCGAAATCAAAACAATAATAGCTATACACTAATTCATTAAAATTACTCAAACCTTATATTACATTTAGCCGCCCTAGAATACATCTTCTGTGAAATCATTTATTGCTTTGAGTAAATAGGTATCCAATCCTGTCAAGAGCATATATAAATATGATTCTCAACAGAATACAAAACTTTAAGTTATTTAGGAAGAAGGCATCATGATGTAATTTGAATTTAGTTACTTTTAATTAATTTTTCCACAAGTCCTCTGGTTAATGTTGAAATTCATTGCAAGTTTGATATCTAATTGTTATTAATAGCAGCAGAGCAAAAATTTTTTTTTGTTATGGAAAATGTGAATGCGGGAAATATGCATGTTTTAGTTAGTCTTCATTTAACAGAAATGCTCAATCAACACACAATGCATTAAATCAACATAAAAAATCAATTGCTTCACATACTTGATATCACTATGTATTTTATGATATTTAGTAAATAACAAATGTACATTCATATTAAATGTAAATATCATTTAATTGAATTCCAAACAGATTTCTATTGTTATTATTGATGAAACGTCTTTCACTCATGTGCATAAAATTTTGTGCTTTTCAAAAATCGACAATATGGGTAGATAGTTTATTGCAGTTACTATCTAATATCAATTATTGAGGGCACCAGAGTTTAATAGCAAAATATACATGTTAATGCTATTATTATTAAAGAAATGTTTTTCACTAATGTGCCTAAAATTTTGAGCCTTTTGGAAAATCGGAAATATAAGTATATAGTGCTTTTCAAGTACTATATAATAGCTTAAATTCAAAGTCTAAGTGTCCAATAATGAAGACACAGGAGCACTTTTAAACGATTTTCTTAAATTGCCAATTTAAGCCTAAAATATGTGGAAATCTCCCAATTTTTTTATTTTGTTATTTAAACAATTCAGTTGCACATTTTTTGGCATTGGTCCGAAGTTAATAGGATCAAATCTAGGAGACAAACTGCAGCTGGAAAATTTGGAATCAATTAAATTGCATTAAAACAAAAAGCCTAAGTTCTAGGCTTCTACTTGATGGATTTTAAAATTTCTTTTAATATTCCTTTGTGTAGAATCTTGCCAACCTTCCAACTAATAAAGCTTAACTTATTTTAGGAACTGCTGTGAAATTTTTCCCTCCTTAACTAGTACAGTAGGTGACAGATCCCAAATTTCCATCTCTCTTCTTTCATTCTAACTTTGAGTTGTCTGTTAATTAAGTTAATATCTGATCAACTAACATTGATAAGAAACTCACAACTATACTTTTAGATACAAGACACGAGATAGATGGTACAATGTACAGGGTAATCTACCCGACCTGAAGCAAAGCACAAAAGAGGAATCAAAGAATTAAGCTACCACAAGTATTTCCATCCAACACTTAAACATTGAGAGAAACACCAACCGCAACTATAATGACTCAGTGTAGTGAAATAGTGTGGATGAATACGATAGTGACACTGTTTGATACCTTACTAATTTAGTGCATTGATTGTTCTTGTTATCAATGAGTTTGTAATATAAGGGAAGCTCGCAACTGGGATGCATTAGCTTGTTAGGTTTCCGTACATATACTATCCTTACATATAAATAATTACATGCTAACCTGAGGTACATGTGAACAACAAATACGGTCATGACAAAAGGGGAAATTCGATGTTCCTTTGGTCTGCTGGTAAATATACATACAAGATAATGCAAACTGATTTTGTAACTTCCTTTGAGGGCTACTTGTAATAGCATAATGTAATAAATGCAATAATATGAACAACAAACGATAGGAAAGCTAATACGAGTAAAAATCCCTATCCTTATATCTAACTTATGAGCACATCAGGTAAGCACCAGCTATCAATGAGGCCCCCGTTAAATGAAGTCATGAACCACTGTCTAGAATACCCAAGTGCTCGAACATTTAGCTTTCCATTATATCTAATAAAATAACCTGATACAGAAAAGCAAAGTAAATCCAGTAAATTCAATTCATCACCAAATTGATAAATCACACAATTTTTATAGTAAAAAATAATAAACAGTCAAATATTTGACTAGTACCTGCTAATCTAAGTTGTTGACAATTTCCAATTCTTTTGATTTTCTTTTCGTCTGCTGATGACGCACTTCTGTCTTAATTAGCACTTGCAATTTTGGTCTATTGCCTTTTTGCCAAATGAATTAATATTAAAAATTACTGCACTAAAATTTTACAAATAATTAATTAATCATTATCATGTGTTGTACAATTAATATTTATTTTAATATTCAGTCTTAGTTTCTTCCTCTATTTTCTTAACTTGACCACACATGATTGGATTACGTTACACTCCCCCTCCAGCACAGTTAATTAAGGATCACAACTCTTTCTCCATGAACCATCTCGACAGCTTGTTTTATCGTTAGCATCTTGCATCGCCCACTCTGTTTTTTCGAACTTTTCATCTTTTGTAATCTTCAGCACAACTTCTTTTTCTGTTGTCATCAGTTTCTTATGTCTTAAGAACATAGGATTTTTCAACTTCACCGTCGTTGTACTTCTTTTTTCAATTTCACTCCACACCTTTTTGATTTGTTTATGAACTGCTTCTCCTTCATGATATAAGTCGTATGGAGTCACAGTGCCTTCAATGTATATTCTTTCTTTGTTATCATTTTTAACTAGAATCTCTTTAGATTTCTTGTATCTTTCATCTCTCATGACTCTTTCTGCATCCTCCAAGTTATTTACATAGGTGTTCTCTTCATGCCATACCACTTTTATTGCTTTTTTATTTTTCAATCGCCACGTTGGTAATAACATAGGTACGAACACTGTTGGCAGTGGTGTACACTTCAGTAGAGTAGTTAGAGTTTGTTTTTCAATATTTTCATATGACCCCTCCATCTGTGATGTCGTTGCCATTCCAAACGTCGCTGGATAATTATTTTTGCTCGTTTTTCATTTTCCCAGAACACATTAGTTAAACCATGCTTCATAAGATTTTGCACCATTTCAGCCTTCATATAAAATTTCGATGTTATACATTCTATATCAACAGCCAACTGATTGTTTGGTTGTAACATCTGATTAATCTCCTGTTGTGTAAATGCTTTGGTACATAATATTTTTATCATCGACTTCGTTTCTCCCATATATTCTTTGTATGATGTTGTCAGTTTTTTCTCTTCATACCGTTATTTCTACCAAGAGACGTTTGTCATCTGTGTCAACCCAAGATATTTCACTTGGCTCTTTTTTGCCCCACTTTTCCAAATGTACTTTATCTATCTCTCTCTGTGTATTCAGCATTAACGCAATTGTATTTGATTGTAGCAGCATCTCTTCCATTTTCATTTCTTCTTGAGACTTACTGACCATCTCTATAATTTCAATCTGTCTGTTTTCTCCTTCTTTTCACATAACCTCCGATTTTTTAATTGTCTTAGTGTAAGCGCATTGTGGATAGTCTCAGATGTATTTCCTCATTTCATTTGTTATAATCCTGTTCACTTCTTTTGCTGCTATCTTTTGGGTTGTTTCCATTGTGCTAGCACTCTCTCGTCTTATCAAGTTTCTAGTTGTCATCCATGGTTGTTGTTTAATTGCTCTCAATTTCATATTTGAAGTAGCTCCCCACATGAATTTCTTTGCTTCGTCATTTACTATTTCTATTTCAGCAGGACATATTCCTGTTTTATTGGCAAGTTCTACTATGCTTGGTCTCCCCAGTGTGTGTTGCTGCGTCAATAAGCATACATAGTATTTTTCAAACTTTTGTTGTATCTTCTTGGTTGGCGATAATGATAATATATCAACGTGCTGTAACAACCATTGCTTTATGTTGCTAGGTATTGGCAATATTGCTATTTCATAACTTTTGTTCTTCGCCATGCTTTTCCTTTCTTTTTTTTCTATTTGGCAACACCAATTTTTCATTGTTTGTCAATGCTATACTGAGTATCCAAATGGTGAGGTGCATTGATTTCCTCAAAAATCATGTTTCTAAAGTTTTGTTTCGAGTCCATCTCATATACGCTTTTCTAATTTCCAACAATGCCATCTCTACTGTTTTATGATATGTTTTTATGGGCAATTTTATATCAATGACAGGCCACTCGTCATGCATTGGCTTTTCTGTTTTCATCTCCTTCCACACTTCCATTATATTTTTTAATTGCTCTGGGGTCTGTTTTGTTTGTCAATGACAATGGGAATCACTGATGCTTCTGTTTCTTTCATGGATGAGTGTTGTTGTAAAAATCTTTTTGTTTCCAGTGATAAATTGTCTTGCAAATTATAGCATATTTTCCTGTTTGCAATAAAGCATGGGTGAGTTTTGTCTTTCCCAATTTTCTTCATACTACTTTCTCATTCCTCTCATTTGGATGACTTAGTCATAGTAGATGACTGTCTATGTGAAAAGGGTTGTGAACTGTAAGTTGTCATCGCCATTGAGCTAGTAGATGGCTGTTTTGAAGTATCCATTTCCGATTCTTCACTTATATCTTGTATATCCGGGTCAACATATTGACCATGAATTTCAGTTCTTGCTGCCTTTAATTGCAGACAAGGACCTGTCAGTGTAGCTGTATACTCTCCGCCCTTTAATTGGCTTTGAGTTCCCTGGATGTGGGGGAGTGTTCTATTGACAAGCTCGAACTTTTTCCCAACCTCACGCCCTTTAATTGACGATCAGTATCATGATGTTGGCCCTCTTTTATCCGCTTGCCCTTTAACTGACATTTGGTTGAGGGTGATCTTTTTGGCGTCGTCTCCATCCTTATGCCCTTTAACTGACAATCGTATTGAGGAGACTTCCTTCTTATTCTTCTTCTTTTGTTTGTCTCTGTTGTATTCTCCATCTCATGCCCTTTAACTGACAATAGGATTGAGGAGATTTTCTTCGTATTTGTCTTCTTCTGTTACTTGGTGAATTGTACTCCCTCGTCATGCCCTTTAGCTGACAATCAGATTTGGGAAACCTAGTATTTTTGCTATCACTGTTAGTGTTTTCTCCTCTCGTCACGCCCTCTAGCTGACGATCGGATTTTGGGGATCTCCTGCATATCCTTCTGCTCTTCAATGGAGATCGGCTGGGGGCTCTCTTCATTATCTAATCTAAATGGAGTTACTAAATTAACATCCCATATTTCAGGGTCATATTTATTTTTATTTTTTACAGCCCTCTGGGGCATTACTCTTCTTTCAATATCAACCTCTCTTCATTGAGGAGTATACTCTTCTTGAAATTCTTCTTCTGCGACGCTATGAAGATCATCCATTTCATTATATATACCATCATTATTTTCAATTAATTCAAACTGTGCATTTTCATCTAATTTTGCTTGTTCAATATCTTTTGTTGCCCATTTCAAGTTTTGAAAGTGCAAAATTCTACTGTCATTAAGTCTATAATTATTATTAGGTAGTGTTTGTGAAATAATAAATGGCCCTGACCACTGTGTTTTTAATTTTCTTACCTGGCTTACGTCTTGTGTTCTCAGTAAAGTGTACGCGTAAACCTTATCACACTTCTTGTGTGGTTTTCCATAAATCTTTTTATTGAAGTTTCTCTGCTGTCTTATCGCCGACTGCTTGGTGTTATGACATATTGCTTCATGAATTCCTGTTAGTTGGCTTTTGATTTTTCTAATATACTCATTATCCAGTTTTTCTGTGTAAGTATCATATTGCATCAATATCAGTGTTGCTGCTTCCCTTCCATACATCGCCTTGAATGGTGTTATTCCTGTAGTAGAATGTACAGAAGTATTATAGAAATACTCCACCATTTCTATTACCTCTCTCCAGTCTCGTCCACCAACTCTTGATGTTAACACTCTTATTAATTTAATCGTCTTTCTGTTTAACCTTTCTACTGCACCATTTGCTTGTGGGTGGTATTCTGTTGTTTTTTCTGTCATTATCTCCAATAATTTCGCCATTTCATCAAATAATTTACTTTTGAACTGCACCCCTCTGTCTGATACTATTACTTCCATGGGTCCAAACTTCAGTATCCATTCTTTCATTATCTTCTCTGCCACTATCTTTGCAGTTGTCTAATCCAAGGGGATCATTCTGGCATATTTTGTGAAATTATCCACTATCACTAAAATGTACTGATAGCCCTCGTTGTCTTGTGACAATTTCTCCAAGTCCACATGCACTATTTGATTTGGTGCTGTTGCTATAATTTTTTCTAATGGTGCCATCTGTTGCGGAAATTGGCTTTTATTATTTAGCAAACATGTAGTACACTTGTTTATCATGTCTTCTACCACCTTTCTTATTCCTATTGTTATAAACCTTGTATTAAAAGTTTGCTCTGTCTGAACAATTCCAATATGACCTTTCTCGTGAATTTTTTTCACCAACTCTCTTTTATAGTACTCTGGAATCGCTATCCTTAGTGTCTTTCCATGTATGTATAATAATCCACTCTCATTTATTCTCCATGTGTACCTTTGGTAGTAACTATTGGCTTCTCTTCCGCATTTGTCAACTTTTCTCTTTTTTCAGCCATTACCATATCCATTTTTTGTTTTTGAATAATCTCACTTTCTTCATTCTCCTCTTTTATCACTATGGACATTATTGCCTGACCTTTTTTATCTGCATTAATTTCTGGTAACTCTTTATACTCGCTATGAGGTAAAAAATCGAATTTTTTCTTTTCTCCTTCTTGTTTTTCTATATCTCTCTGATATTCCAGCAATGCAGTCCAAAAATCAGTGTTCTTGTGTAAAGTACCCTTCCTATGCTCTATTGTAAACCTGAATTCATTTAAGTACTCTATCCACAATGATACAATCGATGATTTATCACCCAAGAATTTTTTCAACCATGCCAGGCCACTATTATTCGTTCTCACTTTAAATTTCTGTCCGATTAAAAAGTATCTGAATTTCTTTATGCTTTCCACTAACGCCAGCATTTCTAATTTTGTTGAGCCATAATTTTCCTCACTGGTCTTTAGTCATCTGCTAAACAATTGTATCGGGACTTCCTTCCCATTTTTCATCTGACCCAAACATGCTCCTATCGCCATGTTACTTGTGTCACAATCCAAAATAAATTCTTCTTGATAATCAGGTGTATTGAGTGACGACATTTTCGCGAGCTCATTTTTATATTCTCTAACTGCTCTTCTGCTTTCCATGTCCATTCAAATGGTTTTGACTTTTTTAGCAATGCTGTTATCTTATTTGTTTTTTTAGCAATGTTTGATATAAATGACCTGTAACAGTTGATAAAGCCCATTATTCTTTGTACATCCTTTTTGGTTTTTGGACTTTTAATATTAAGAATCATTTCTTTCACATTATTTTTCATCTTAATTTTTCCTTGTTGTATCTTTCTTCCTAGAAACACAACTTCAGTTTTCAGAATTTCACATTTTTTTCTGTTGACGTGTAGTCCCATGTTATACAAAATTGTTAGTGTTTTATCCAACTTCTCCAAGTGTTCTTCCATCATATTACTCATGATCAATATATCATCTATGTACGCACACACTCCTTCATCCATTTTTTTCTTATCTTGCCTGAGCACTTTTGTTATGTAACATTGAAAGGGTAATCTAATCGGTTCGTCCATTGTGGTGATTATTTTATGCGTCTCTCCAATCACTTTTCCCACACTAATCTCTCTGAAGTTAAATATTTTGTTATGCTTATTCAGAATTTTTAAAAGCCTATCCTTTTCTTCATTATTCAGATGTGGGTATTCTTCTTCTTTAATTTCCGGTATCTGAAATGTTTGTTCCTCCTCTTTTGTTATTATGTATATTGTCTTATTCACTGTTTGCTTTTCAGATTTTACTCGTTTCCCTTTTATAGTGACTTTTTCTTTGTTTACATTGACTGTGTGATTTGTTGAGTTCAACACTTGTATCCATCCCTTGCCTTCTCTTATCATACACAAACTCAATGGAATTGACAATTTCTTTGTATTTATGCCAATTTGATTGTATATCATTACCTCAGTGTTCACTCTATCACTTGTTTCAATTTCACACATTTTCCAGTTATTCGGCAATATTTTCACATCCTGTGGCAACTTAAACACTAGTGTGTCATCCATATCGTGATCTTCATAAGTTGTTACTACTTCTTCTTGAACTGTTATTGTTCTATCATTATAATTTATGATACACTTATTATTTGTGAGAAAGCCATTTCCCAATATAACTTCGTATGGTAATTGATTTCTCTCTGTATCGATTACTGTAAACGTTTTTTGAAATGTCATGTTTGCCACTCTTATTGGTACATTCTCCAACTTACCTTTTACGTCAATGTACCTGATGCATTTATCAACCTATTCTTTTCATTATTTAGTTGTTTCCTTTGAAAACCAACTTTTGTTGCACATTCATCAGTTATTATCAATATCACTGCTCCCGAATCTACTGTTGCGTCCACCATCACTCCATTAATCACAACTGTTATTGTGTTTGTTTTTAGCAAATCAGTCACTATTAGTATGGGTGCTTGGTGTTTCAGAGATGGTGCTCCCTCTAGTTTAAATTTTCTACTTCGGCCGATTCTATTTCCTCCTCTTCTTCTTGTTCATCTTCATTTTCCATTAAATCTTCTTCATTGAAATCTGCATCTTCCTCTTCTATCCAATTGACCTGACACTTTTTGTATGTCCCTTATTACCACAAGTATGACATTTCAAATCTTTCCGTTTTATTTGTTTTATCATACCATCTTTCAGTTTTATCTTCACTAATTCTTCTTTGGATTTTTTCATTATGGACTTACTTATTGGTTTATTAACCATTGGCATTGTGCGATTCATTATCTGTTTCGCAGTTGTCGATTTTTCATTTATTCTTGCATTACTTTCCATTGTAATTTGCATTGCCAATCCCTTTCTAATCATTTTATCCAGCGAGTCGTCTGCATCACATTTAATTTGGAATTGCATTCATATTACCTCTGGCAGCCCTTTGCAAATATGTGAAAATAAATCATACTTCAAATACCTGTTTTCTCTGGAACTAAGTTTTAACAGTCTTTCTACTCTAGACATGTAATTTTGCAAGTCATCCTTACTATTCAACAGCATTCTGTACTGGCTATTAAAACTCTCATCACCATAATTTTGTTGATATTTTCCTATCAACTTTTTATAGTTCATTTTCGTTTCTGTTTCCAACACTGAATAATGTTGATATGCAGCTCCACTTAAGTATAACGGGAATCTTGCTGCTGCCCTTTGTTGCGCTACTTTCCTTTCCTTCATGCTCATCTCGAAAATTTCTAACCATTCATTAAATGTAGGGTAGTAATTGTCCACTCTTCCTGTAAATTTAGACAATATTGCCTTACATGTTGATGTCTCATTATCATCATCTTCTGATAATATAGTATTTTGAAATAACGGTTTCCTTTCAATCAGTTTCTCAACATTTTCTTTAACCTGTCTCGTTACATGTTCGACTAACTTTGCTATGAACTCATCTTCTGTTTGCACATTCTTGCAATCTTGTACCGTTACATCCATTTGCAGTATCACTGCATTAACTTGTGCGATTTTTCACTACAACATTTTCTATGGTTTTTATTTCACTTTTCTTTAATTCAATTAACCATAGTTCGTCTTTTAAATTGTCAATTTCCAGTTGCTTTACTATGTTTTCTTCCCGTAAGCTAACATTCTCTTCATGTAACTCTTTCATCATTTTCTGTAAGTGTTCACATTGGACCTTTATTTCCTTATTGACTTCTGTCAACTGTTCAATTTGTTGTTGAAACAGATTTCTTTGTTTGGTCAGCTGAATGCTTGTGTCCTCTTTTATTTCATCAATTAATTTTTCTTTTTTGGCATTCTTTATCTCCACCTTGATCATTCTCTTTGTTAGTTGTTCTATTTGTCTACTCAACACTTTTCTTTTGTTCATAATATTTTCAATAATTTCCATTAGCTGGACTATTGTAAATTCATAAGTAAAACATAAGTATAATAATGTAATAAAATGAACAACAAACGATAGGAAAGCTACAACAAAGAGAAACCCCTATCCTTATACATAACCTATGAGCACATCGGGTAAGCACCAGCTACCAACTGCACAGCCATTTGAAGGGTGCTAACAATTAATTGTTAAGTGCAAGGCTGTTACAAATTATCTCCCGTTAAATGAAGTCGTGGACCATTGTCTCAAATACCCTAGTGCTCAAATGTTTAGCTTTCCATTGTAGTTAAATAAATAAACCTGACAAAAGAAAACAAAGTAAATCTGATAAATTTCAGTCATCAACAAAATATCATATTGCACAGTTTTTATACTAGAAACTTTTAAACAATCAAATATTTGGCTAGTACCTGTTAATTCTGAGTTGTTGACAATTTACTAATTCTTGATCTTCTTTTGTCTGCTGCTTTGCACACGTCAGCATTAATTAGGTTTTGCGACTTTGCCCTTTTACCATTTGTCAAATATACATTTGTACTGCCAAATTAATTAATAGAAAAATTACTGCTTATAAATTTACAAATGGTTTAACTAATTAAAATCATGTGTGTACAATTAATATTTATTTCAAATTGCAATCTTAGTTCTTCCCTCAATTTCTCTTTTCTTTACCACATGGTTTGGACTGTTGTCCTTTTTGGTCACAGCATTTACAATAAACGTTGTTTAAATATATTACTTTGGTAGTTTTGTGCAACATATGATTGTTTTTTGAAGTAGATTGTTAGAGGTTGGTTGTTGTATGTTAGTTGGTTTTAATGGTTTAACTTTGATGAATGATGAAGTGTTGCTGTATTTTATTTGGCTAAAATTTTTGAATAATTATCAATTTGTAGTATTGCCTCAACTGCTTTTTTAATAAAAGTTTGTAAGTTGTCTTCTGTTCTACACTTTTGTTTGAATCATTGGTAAATAGATAGTTGCATTCAATATTTTATGTCTGGAAAAAAATCTTGTGACATCTCATGCAATTTAGGTGGTAGCAATAATCATCAATTTCAATTACAAATGAATAGCAGTACAATTGCCCTAGCCATATACCTAGCCCTAGTTAAAAGAACCTGCTATCCAAATTGTCTGCATTATGGGTAACCTGTAGCTCACCAGTCAAAAGTTAGAAACACATTTTAAAATAAATCAAAGTAAAAAAAAACTAAATAAATGACCTTACTAGGTATAAGCAAAACTAAAAATGCATTAACAAAATTCAGATATTCATACAAAAGTTAAACAGAATTAATAAACAATAGCATACCATCAAAAATATGTGCAAATAAATAAAAGAAATTTAAATAATATTAAATAGCACTTTTTTATTTTGCCAAATTACAAGTCAACTAAATTCAAATAATTAATTTTAAATTACAAATCATTGCATAAATAAATGTATTTTTAATGTAGTGAAACCTTCCTAATGCAATTTCCTTTCAATAAAAGTGATATTTTATTTCACAACAGAGAATCTTGGTTCTCCTTAATAAAAAAATTTCTTTTTCTTTTATAGGTGTGTTAAACAAAAAACCTTTCAAATTTAACTTACTGTATTAAAAAAAAGAAAATAAGAGGTTCAATTCCAGGTTCAGGACATCTATTTACTACAAAAAATGTAAGAAATATGTTTAATTCAATTTGAAGTAATTGTGGAAGTAAAAAAATACAATTTGTAAGATGTAAAGTTTTTGGGGGAAAACCATGTATCCCTGGATATCTAAAATTTTATGACCAATTCTAAATCATAAATAGACTGAGCCATATAATGCTCTACAGAAATGATTAAAAAATAATGTACATCCATATAAACAAATTGATGCTGTTTTTAGAGAGCATGATATATGCTATTCTAAAACAGAGTTTCTAATGGTAAAAGAATTTGTGATAAACAAATATTGAATAATTTAAGAAATGTTAATCTAAAATAATTTGTTGAAAGATTTTACAAGTTACTAGCTGCAAATGGTATTGGTGAAAAAAATGTTTGGTTTGATAAAGAAAATAGGGCTTTCTGTGAATCAAGAAAAACCTGAGGTCAACCTTAGCTAATCAACTTCATAAAAATCTTAGAAGAAATTTCAAGAGAAGGCATGTAATTGTAACACATATAAATGAAATCTGGTGTCCTGATTTAGTTGATTTGCAAAAATATAGCATATGGAATAAGAGGTATAAATTTTTGTTGATGATTATAGTTGAATTTTTAAAATATTATTTATTGATAAAATAAAATTAACCAACTGTATAAAATACAAATTGAAAGATTTAGCCAATGAAGAAATGCAAGGATCTTTTTATGAATATGAATTTCAAAAAACTGATCAGGATATTTTTTAGAATTGAAAAAATATTGATGAAAAAGATTTGAATGGTATTTGTTAGGTGGTCAGGTCAGGATATCCTGATAAATTTAACAGTTAGATTAATATTCTTCATGATAGCTTTGATAGTATCTTGTTTCTTTACTTGAATATTTCTAAAAGCTGTTGGCTGATCCTTTTTTTTATTATTTTCAGTTAAATGATAGTGCTTTCCTTTACACACAGTGTCAATATTATACATTTTCTTTGATAGATAGAATTTTTTTTTAATTTTATCATTTATTTTTTACAAGTATTTCAATTTCTTGTACTTTAATTTATCTAACTTCTTCTTTTTTATTTCACATCTATACATTATTGGCTTTTGTTTTGAAGTTTTTTATTGTTTTGTATACTTAAAGAATTCTTTTAATACTTATTTGTAAAATTATTGATATATCCTTTTTTTACTCTCTTAAAATATTTTTTATCTTTTGATGGACCATCAATAATCAGAGTAATATTTGGATTACATTTTTTTTCCTTGAATATTTATTTACTTGACTATCTTTTGATTTTTAAGACCAAGTAAGCCTGGTTTTCAGATTCTTACAAGTTGATCCATTGTAAATTTTATTAGAATTATCAAATTTTGGTTTATATATCTTTCCTTCTTTATAGTCAATATTAAGCTTAGCATTACATAATTCAAAATAAGTCATTAAACAATTTGTAAACTTTTATTTATATGTGAATGGTATAAACAAATATGTTCAAATTTTGTTATTCTAGATAAAGCAGTATATACTTCTTTTCTATCCATTATATTTATATAATATATATTATAAGATTCATTGATGTCAGACCCTTGAAATTTATAAACAGTTAGACAAAATGAGGGAATAAAAGACTTTCTGAAATCATCAATAGTAAATGCAAAGTCATTATTTAATTTAATGCATTAATTGTGTAGTTCTTCTATTTTAAATTCTATTGTATTAAATATCTGTAGATTTTCATTTTATTGGTAGCCATTATAAGCATACCTTCACATACTTAATATATTTCAAGTTTATTATTATATGTTACTTCCAAGGGATATTCTGGACTCATATTTTTAACCCATTGAGGGGTAATGATGTTCCTCTTTGCTTTTTATGAATTCCTTACAACACCCCTTTGTAACTAGCTTTCTTGTTTTATTTAGAAAACATATGTTTTGAAACAAAGGTTTATATCTTATTAAATTGCATTTCAATTTTGTTTGTTTGCAATAGTGATTTTAACATATTGTAAGTTTTTGTAATTCAGTATTATTTTAGATGGGCAACCAGTGATTTCAAGTACTTATATTAAATTGAAGAATGAATTTCTACATGTTAATAGTAATTTAGATCACCAAATATTTAACAGTACATCCATATAGAAGAAAGCCTTGATAAATTTTTGATATCCATTTATTTGGAACCATAGAGAATTCATCTACAAATATCCTTTTGTTTTTAAATTGTATAATCTTCATAAAAATAACTATCAAATGTATAGCATATTTTTTTAACATTATTCAAACTCTTTGAACTTCTTGTATTTTCATTTGCTTTATTTGAATATCTAAAATTTTGCATTTTTGCTCCTTTTAATAAATTCACGTAAATTTGTAGTCTTACCTGATCCTGCTTGTTCTATATAAATTATTAAAATTCAATCTTCACAAATATTAGAATCGAAGTTTTCTCTATAACACTTTTCAAAATATTCAAGGTCATCTTCATACATAAGTGGTGTGCCAATGTACAAGGAATTAAATGTCTTATCTTTCTTGTATTCATATAGTTTTTTAGTATTTGTAATAGATATATCCCATCTTTATTTATTGCATATACTTTTAAATCCACTGTATGTGCTTCATGTATCAGTGTAGAATAGAATTTAGGGTAACAAGGTCATTTATAGTTATGTTGTCTGGAAGAATTCATACACATTTTGTTCCCTACGTTTGTAAATATTGTCTAATTTGTGAATAATTATATTCTTTTTTGAAATCATTGCTTTAGACCAACTATTCATTGCAGTTTCACATTCAGCACATGTAAAGCCAAATTCTCCAATAAAACTATTAGCTAATGCTCTGGCTTCTTTTTCAGGAAAAGCATCAAAATATCTAAAAATACTTAAAAGTTTCTGACTTCAGACCCTTCTTTGCCAATAATTTATATATAACATTAGAAATTGGCATATTCCATATATTGAATTTATATTGTATTAATATGTATGAATTCAAACCAGTTTCTATTTTTACATATTAAGGTTTATTTGACTCATCCAAATCATATTGCAGTGATTGTCCAATTCAATGCCATTGCAATCACTTATTATGAGTTCTATTTAATCAATATAAAATTCTTCTCTATATGTATTGCAGTTTAATTTATTATTATCTGTAAACTTTCTGATTGTATCATGTATTGAATAAATGGTGATGGGATTTATGTATTTATAAAGAATAGAGTTGTAGCTTTTAAATAAGTTTACACAATATTTTTAATCATAAAAATCTTGCTTTCTCATATCTGAACACCATTATAGTGCATTTGGGAAGAAATAATCTGTTGTGGGAATTCATATTATTGTGATTGTGGAATATATCCATTTGGTTGTTTGAAAGAACTATTAGCAAGATTTTTAAATGATTGATTTAACATTATATGTTTTATAAATCTCAAATAATTTATTATATATCAGTCTTCTATTATCATATTCTTGATTTAAAATTTATTTTATAATCCAATGTTCCTCTGATATTCCCATGAATGTAATCCACATAATAAAAAATACATTAGTATAATATTTTAATGATCCTGTAATAAAACTAAAAAGCCAGAATTACCCAGTCCAAGTGAACAAACATTAAAATACATAAACATTTGCCCTGGATGCACAACTCCTTATTAGGCAGCCCACTTGTTCATTGATACTTTGGAATTGAGTGAAAAGTCTTTGAAAGTAACTCCACATTATTAAGCCTGATATATGCATAAAATTGTTTAGTTTTAAAAAGCTGGTATCTGCACATTAAATCCAGTCTGAGGAATAAATAAAATTTGTTTATATTTATTTTACCAAGAGCTGGAATTTGTTTTTGTGTTTAAACTTGGGTCAGGCTCTGCTGGCCCAGATTCAGGCTATCCTAGCCTGGATTTAACATAGCAATGTAATTTGTGCCAGGCTTGGAATGTTTGTTATACCATAGGAATTTGGATCTGAAATAAAATAATAACATAATTGCTATCCAGCTGTTTTGGGGAATTTGTTATAATATTGAATTGAATTGATAGGAAAGCTAAACAGGGAAAACACACTATTTATGTATGTAACATAAAAACACACTTTTATAAACAGGGCAAAGTTAAATGATGAAGATGAAAGAAGTTTTATTCTGATGGTGATAGCCATTTTAGCTTATTGTCCTCAGGGTCCCTGAGTACTACTTGTGTACCTGAATGCTTAGCTTTCTCTGTTTCTCTGTACATTAGCAATCAAACATTAAATAATGCAAATATAACTCCAAAATGATTTAATTTATCATCTGATTTTACTTTTTCATCATTTTTGTGTAAAAATCTACAAGCAAACAACAAGTACTTTTTTTAGATGATTTTTGATTTAATAATATGAAACTCATCTGCTAAGTATCCACAAAATGTTGATTAAATGGCTAAGAAATTTCAATTGTTACCTTTTCCAAACACTTTTACCAACAGGCACTATTACAATATTAATACTTAGTTTACAAAAAGTAATGAGCATAAGCAAAATTAATTGAACTTAAATTAAAAAAGTATTTTTCTATTCTGTCTTATCACTTTCAGGCCAATTATGCTACAATACCAAGTGTAGCTTGTATCATGATCTATGCTTGGATTAATAGTAGCATAATCAGTTAATCACAAGTCAACTTTAAATTGCACACAAGTGAGGTTTGGTTGGTATCTATGTATAATTTTATTACTTTAACAACTATAATTGAATTGTTTGCACATAACCTTAATATGCAAGGGGTACATGGTGCAACATCCCACAGTAAAATTTTCAAATTGATTTTGTTGAATAAATTTTAAAATTGCTGTGGAACAATTTAGAAAAAATTCTGGCATCTGTGAGCAATGGCTTTATTATATGTACTCAATTCAAATTAATATATTTGTTTTGCATTCAAAGTAAATATTACATTACTGACATGTTATATTCTAAAAATTCTTAGCTACAAGCAGTTATGAACTCTACTAAAAAACTACTATCATAATGTTCTCAGTGGAAATTTAGATATTTAATCTATTTTATCCAGCAATTATGTCCAAGACCATTAGAATAGTTGGAAACATCTTTTGGAAAATGGTAAATATTTGAGCTACAATTATTTCCATGGTACAGCCAAATTCATTTTTGTTTTATAAATCATGCTCATGCCAGTTTTAGGGCAAAAACAAAGAGGTAAATCATGTGATGGAATTGATTTGATCATTTAAATATTAGTTTGCAACATTTTGTTTTTTCTTATGGTTAAATATATTTTTTCAAAAGCAAGAAATTAATACATAGAACATTTAGAAATGTATGAAATGAAGCCCAGTTTCCAAAATGATGGCAAAAATGGTGCAATTGCAATAATGAGCATTAAAACAATTCTGCTAAGTTTTAACTGTTATGGAGCAAATGATTCTTTTGACTCTATTACACAACTTCAATTCCAAAATATTCAACACAAACTTGAAATATTTTTCAGCAAAGAGGAACATCCTAAAAATATGGAAAGTATCTTAAATGACAATGCAATACAAAAAACCAAAATACTGAAAATATTTTGTGGATATAGTAAAGATCTATTGCACAAATTTCTTAGTGATGAAACAATGTCTGACATATTAAAGTTAACTCTGTTACAACTTTATATAGCATTTGATGCTAAACTATATGAATTGTTCTTTAAGAGCATAGAAATAGAACAAACTGCACATTTTCCAAAGATTTTATCACTCATAAAAGAAAACGATGTTACTGGATTACTTAAGCTCAAACTTAATCATGAAAAGATATACATGCTCATTACAAAGTGTACACATTATTTAGATAAGGAAAATGAATTTGTTTTTCCACTTTGCAATGTAAAAACTGAAGTACATGATCAAGTATCAAGTGACGAAATTTTTATTTGTGAAAAAACAATTGAACTCTTTTGCAATAAAGTCTGTGGCAACAATTATTATTCAGACTTCTCTGCTGGGAAAGTAATAAATTTTGCAGCACTTAACACCAAAACAATAAAATTTTATGCACTAATTGGGAAATGGGAATATGTTTTGTCTCTGCTTCAAGAGAATAATTTTCTAAAAAAATCACAAATTCAACATTTATTTGAAATTGTTTGGTGTAATGGTAGTGGTTTATACTTAATATCACCATTTTTGTTTGGTAACACTGAGGAAAATGTCTCAATAATTACTACATACTCAAAAAATGATGATTATTTAGAAAATATTCATAAAGATTCAAAGGCTATTCATTTTTTTCATTATATTTTCAAACTAACAAATTTTGTTGATTTTGTACTTGCAGCTGATGATTTTGAGAAATTATTAGAGCAAGAAAAGCCAAGGCCCATACCAAATCGCATGATGGCATGTGAACTGCAAGATGAAACACAAATTGAAGAATGTCTTATTGAATTTGTGCAAAATATCAAAGCTGACATTTACAATAACACTCAATTTTTCACTGCCAATTCAGGTGGTATTCTAATTGTTGATATAGAAAAACATTTAGAAAATAAGAAATATTGTGAGGAATCTGTGTACTGGACATTTGATGAGTATCTTGAACAGCAAGAAAATTTGTTTTTTACAAATGCATCAGCAATTGATTATCCTTTTAAACTTGAGTTTTTGAAAGTGAAGCATCCAGAAATGCTTAAAGAAATAGAAGACAATGCTAAGTGTTGCTGTATTTCAAAAAATGGTCAAGAAGTATTTAGAAGAAAACAAATGAATATAATAACTATGAATCTTTTTAAACAATTGTACAGAAGGGAATGTAATATGTTTGTAAGATCAGTAAAGTACAAAGAAAATTCAGATGAATTAACTGAAAATTATAAACAACTTGCAAATGAGTCCATTGAAATTCCTTCACTAATTATAGAAAAAATGAAACACTCATTCAAAAAAATGTTTGGAAATATTATACAATCTACAATGTTTACTGTATATAAAGAAAAAGTAAAGGAACTTGTATGGGAAGAAGAAATTAAAATCATGGACAAAGAAAAAATATTGGCATTAGCAAGATGCTTGGAAAAATTTTCAAATGAATGGTACTCTGATGATGATGTAAAACATTGCTTAGATAGATTGAAAAATAAATGGATTAAGAAAGAGCAGGAATCAATGCTCAAAATAAAAATTGAAGAAAAGTTTAGTGATTTATTAAGGCAAAAGAAAATTTCTCACAAGCCAAAAGAAATTGTATCAATAGAAAAATATAATAATAGTAAGGAAAATTTTAAATTTGAAATAAAGAATGAAACAATAGAGCCTGGACATTTGATAGTAAAACTTCAAATAATTTCCTCAAAAAAAAATGAAGAATTCAAACATAATTTAGTGAAGCTTCCATCCCTGAAGTTTCCCTCTGACTCTAATATTCTTAAAGTATGTCACTATTGTCATTTTCGAATGAATTACATTTTGATTATATTTAACTCCACGACCAATGCAATTATCCAAATATATCCATTAAAGAAACAAAATTACAAATATCAATATAGTTTACCTCAACCTATCACGCTTTGTGATTTTGATAGTAAAGAAAGAATTTTGGCAAGTTATGGAAACCATTCAGAGAAGTGCTTAAGTTTCCATAAGTTTGCGGGTGAGCTTAACAACTTTCAATACTTGGGCAAAATAGATCTCAATGATAAAATGGAGGTTAAGCAGATTGCTTTGCAATACTCAAGCAAATTTATTTGGATAATTTTCTGTGATAACAACATTACAAGATATGATTACAGCTTTAGTAATATTTCATTTAGTGATAAATTTCCCAAGCTTAGTGGTGACTTAGAATCAATAAAGCTACATCCAGAAGGCACATGTGTTTTTTTATTTACAAAGAAGAAATATTGCATCCCTGTTATGATAGAAACATGGAATGCCTTACCAGCTATTGAAATGACAACTTCTATGATTTTAGCTAACATTAATGATAATATTCTAGCTCTTGATGCCAATATTGATGAACAGTTAATTAAGATTAATAAATTAATATGTTCATCTTCTGTGAATGAAATTTGGACAATTCAAGATAACCTAATTGAAAAAACTAGTAATACATGTAAATTACATTGGCTTAAATATATATGTTATGTATTTTATAAATTTCCATGTGATGACATATTTTGTGACACACAAGAAAAGTTAAAGTTTAAATTTTATAGTGAGTCATCTGTAAGAAAGAATAGTTCACATGGAAATGCCTTACAAAGTGCTATCTCTACTATTCTGCAAGAAATTGAAAAAACTTGTAAGCCAATGCAGAGGTTAGGTTTACATATAAATGCTGAGGTCTTGGAATCAAAAGCTTTTGGAATGAGGGAATGCCAAAGTACATTATTTGGAGAATTTTTGAAAACACTAATAAATCTTATTCCAATTAAGATAGCTTATTGTCAAAATGATGAGTTTCTGGTTATTAATAATGGTAAAATTTGTGAATTTGATGATGTTAAGGAAACTATTGATTGTTTAAATAAAATTTCACTTGGTTTTTATGAAGCAATTTTCAATTATTGGCAGGGAGAAATAAAAGTAATTACATCAATGGGTATGCAGTCCACTGGTAAAAGCTATACACTGAATCATTTAATGGGTTCTTCATTTGACACATCTGGTGAGAGATGTACTGATGGGTGTTGGCTTACCACAAGAATAACAGAAAATTGTCTTTATGTAGTGCTTGATTTTGAAGGAATTGGCAGCAGTAAAAGAACTAAACAAGATGATGTTCTGCTCTCCCTATTTAATTGTGCTATTTCCAATGCTACATTGTTTAAAACTAATTCTCATTTTGACAGAGAAATGGAGGAAATGTTTTCAACATTTAATTCTGCAAGCAATACACTAGAGAATGATAAGCTTTTATTTCTAGGTCAAATTGATGTAATAATCAATGATGTTGCTGAAAATGATATTGGAGGATTCAGTAAAGAATATGTTGAGAAATTCACAAAAGAAAACAATAACTTTATTAAAAATCTGTTTAATAAAAAATGCAAGATTTTAACCTTTCCTCAATTCAAATCTATTGAATATTATAGAAACCTGCACAGTCTATTGAATATTTTACAAAATATCAAATCAGTATTTACCAATGGACCTGAATATTTGGAATTTTTAAAACTCTTACTGGCAAAGGTAGCAATTAAAGACTTTACCTCAATAAATATGCAACCAATTCAATCAAGAATTAAGTATTTAGACTCTTGCCTGGAGAATGCATTAGTGTATGGTCAAGTCAGCTCTAAATTTCCTAAGGATAGAGAATTTGGATTACATGTATTGGACAATTTTCAGCATGAAATATTTCAAACTAAATATATATATATAGATGAAGTACAAAGCTCACTGACAATAAATGATTTTGATTTTATTCTAAATAATCAGCACTTTTTTGACACTTTCCAAAAATTTAATGAGTTTTTTAAACTAAACACCAAAAATTTTTTGCAATGGAGGAAAGGATTTAACATATTTCTATGTAATGTTGTTCAATTTCGAATTGAGCGTGTGGAAGAATGGATTATGCTGAACACTTTAAAATGGAGTGATAGGAAAAATGATGAGTTTGAGTTTGCAATTAAGAACTTAACAAACCAGCTTCAACTGAGTATACAAAAAACAATTTTAACCTACAAGCTTTGCAGTGGCAAATGTGAAAAATGTTTTCTGGAATGCACACAATTAATTGATCACAATGGTGAGCATAAGTGTTCAACTGAACATCAGTGTACTGAACTTTGCTATTTTTGTGAAAAAGAACATCAAATATCAATTTGCAGTTATTCCTTAGGTCATCCAGGATATCATGTTTGTGATAAATATAATCATTTATGCAATGAACCTTGCAAATATTTGCAAATTAATGGCTGTGATAATCCATGCAATATAGCTCCCAATCACACTGGTGTACATAAATGCTCACTGCAAAGACACCAGTGCAAACTTAGGTGCAGTTTGGTTACTTGTCAATCAAAATGCATCATTAACTGTGATTCCCCTCATAAAATTCACAAGTGTCTTAAAGATCAATGCCCACAAACTTGTTGTATTGATTCTTGCTCTTTAAAATGTGTGGCAATTGATCATTTTCATGGAACTGATCTTTCAAAGAAATATCAAGAAGAAAATGATATTGTCATAGATTATAACTTTGAGTTAGGAGATATTAAATTGAATTCCAATCTGCATTTTTGTGGTAACCAACATAAATGTGTCAAAAAATGTTCCTTTGAAGGATTTTGTTCTCGAAAAGCAATAAATAATTGTGAAGAGATGGAAAAAGAATATGTTGGAGCATTAAGCACATTTGCATATTTGCACAAATTTTCAATTGATGGTGTGCAAGAGGATTGTTCAAAAATGATTGAGCCATTAATGTTAGGGCATGATGGACAACATTGCTGTTCTGTGAATGAATCAAAAATGCATTTTTGTAAAAAAAAATGCCCTCAATGTAATAGCAACTGCAAAAAACAATATGGACATGAAGAAAAAGGTGATGCTCTACATGATACAAATCATACTAGCATGGTGAACTATATTTTTGTTTCAACTTCAGATTCTTTGGATTTTGATAGCAAACAATATGCTCCAGGTGACTCAACAAAGGCTATTTTGTGTAACATAAGCTGCAAGTTACGAGGTAGAGGACATTGTCATATTTTGCCTTGTGAGAAGAGTGAAAATAAATGTGTTTATAATGCTCAACTTGATCTAAGAAAACATTCAAATATTAGATATAAACCAAATCCAGGAATTGAACATGATTTCATACAGCATTCAAAGTATTGGGAAACAATTGGGTGGCAGGATCCTAGTAATAAGTCTGAAATTTCGCAATTTAACAAGTGCAGCCACCAGTGTTCAATCCATGGAGGCTATTGTGTTGGAGATCTTTGGCATGAAAATTATAAAAGCCTTAAAGATGTTCATTTGGACAAAGGTACACTAATTGATGGACATATTTTTGAATGTTCACACAAAAGGTTTCTTGGGATATTTTAGTTTAGTGGCTGCAAACAAGTATCTATTTATGAAGAAAAGCTTGCTTTATTTCAGAATTTGTTTAGTAAAATTTTCTTGCACAATGCATATTGGCTATTGCATTTATAAGCTTGGTTACAAAGACTTAATAAATGGTAATTTGAAAAGTTTTTGCATTATTGATTTACACATTTTGAATTTTTTTATCATTACATAGCATCTTTACTTCTGATCATTGTGATTATCTACTTACTTAACAAAATTTATATATATCCAAAAATAACTAAGCTAAAACTTTTCCCTTTTAAAATTTTGTTACTAATTATTAAGGTTTGCTAATATAAGTTATTTTAATTACCATGATTATATTCATTGCTTCTATGTATTACATTGTGTATACTGTACATGCATGTATCATGCTAATAACTATTGTAAATAAGATAATAATTGAATGTAAAATTTGTTTATTTTTTGGAATATTCCAGTTGTAATAATAAATACCATATTAGTAGAAAGAGAATAATGTAACGTGGATCTTTCACCTTTTGACCTTGAAAGGCCTATCTTGTATGGCTATGATATAATTTTGTACTTTAACCATCTGCCTATTTTCAAAATATAACCAATTTTTCTAAGTACATAGTGGTTACACTAGTTTATATGTCTGATGAAGTAAGAATTCTTTCTATATACAATCATATCAAAATTGTTCAGCAAAAGCTGTAATTTATACTGTACAGTCACTTGGGGCTGCTATTTTCTAATTTTCTGATTTGTTTGATTAGGCACTCAAAATTAGAGTTATGTCATTTGTGACACAATGATTGTCACTATACATTTCTATCAATATATTTTATATAAATTTGTTCCATTTTTGAGTGAAGTATTTTGATCAATTTATTATTTTTCCCCTTGATTTAAACTGATGTATGATTGCTTGTTTAATTTTGTGAGCGAACTCATGTAGAATTTTTTATCACTTCAACTTTGTTTACTCTTTATTCTATTTAAATTACTAACCCCTTATAGGTTTATTATGGATTCTATCTTTATAATTTTAGAGTAAGATCTGGCGACTATTTGGGAGGCACTGTGCTATGTCTGGGGTGACAACTAGCCCCTTAACAGATGACAGCCAAAATTGTGGTTGCTTTAGGTTATGATTATGTGTAGGGAATAACAGATTTTTACTTTGATTGCTTCATACACGCACTTAATATACCACAATGCAAATATAATAAGCCTCTGGTGAATATGAATACATGGTAATTACATGCTGTTTATTTTATTATTAATTTAAATGAGCTGAGATAAAAGAACTTTGAGATAAATTGTTTAATTGAGTTAGAAATTAATACTTGAGACACACAATTAGCACCTTGGCAAGTAAGGATGTTTTTGTGGACATGGCTTTGGCGCGATACTGTGTGAATTGGTTGCTGCATGGAATTTGTTCAGTTTCATATTTCTTTTGTTGAATTGGCAAACTACCAATGTTCTCTTTTTTCTGCTAGAACAAGAGCTGCTCTCCACAATGGTAACCTCTGCAACCTTTGATCAAACCTTATAGTTTCTCAGTACCACTTGAGTAGCCAGAGCATCCCCACAATTCTACATTACATGGTGACCCTGACGTGATTCTGAACAATCTGGAATGTCAGTCGAACTCTCTACTCCATTCTGTTAAAGTGTGCAGGTGAATTGATGCTCAGAGATGTACTCCAGTCATAAAGCTTGTGTGCCTACTGAGGTGGTATTCTGATTTCACCTGGTGATTGTGACATGGTACAGAACTGTCACTTGTTGTTCTCTTATTATATTTGGCTTTGTTCTTTGTCTTTGGTGTGAGCCACCTGGGATAGTTGTTTCCCCTGGCCATGAATCAACTTCACTACCAACCAATACATAACATAACCTCTTATGTAAGTCTACACTGCAAGTCTGTACTCTGAAGCAGTTACCAAGTTTCAAAACCACCTTTACTTGTTCATGGTTGTTACTTTGTTGTTTTCTTGTTCTTCTAAAATTTAGATTTATTACCATACCCTACACTGTGCTGTTTACTGTAACTGGTTTTTTGATTCTCTGAACTCAGTCAGAGCTGTCTCTCAATTTGTTGAAATTGAATTTTTCTTACAGCTTTTCTTGTTTTCAATGGATTTCCCTAGTTTTTCTCATAATGGGACTCCCACTCAGAGTTTCCCCTGTGTGAGTGAGGGCAGTCCAGATTTTGCCCCTCCCACCAATGGAATTAATTTATTAGTTAATTTGTCTTCTCCTAATAGTGTTACTCAGTCACTGCTTGTGACATTTCACCAAATAGCTTCAAACTGTTTTTCCCAAGAGCTTCAACTGATCAAGGTTGAGCATCTTAGAGCTGCCCTCATACAGCAAACTGATTTATGTCTTACATGTGAGCAATCCTTACAGGTTTAGCTACAACATCAAGCTACCAAAGCCTATCAGAGAGAGAGAAGTGCCTAATTCATTTGATTCCTGCACTAGAAGCTCAAATTCATACCTTGGCAACACCTCTGCCTTCCTTTCCATTGTCACAGAATACTTCTTGTTCTGCACCCTCTCCATTTAGACATTCTGAATACATAACTTGCAATGACCTCTGAGAAACTTTGGATGCTTTTTCCAAACACCTTTTCAATCACTTCTCACAGATGATTTTGGCACACTTTCCTAGTGCCCTGTTGTATCTACCACTACTCCACTGATGCCACAATTTGTCACTCCAGCTACTTCATTTACAACTGGAGGTCCCACATTTACACAATCCACTCTTACCTTAGTTTCTGTCTTAGCTACTGTTGCTACTCCTAGTTCATATGTGCTGAGTGCTACCATTTCACCTCCAGCACCAGTCAACACTTGCATCACTCTTACAGTCTCAATTTCAAATTGTCCCCCTCAGCCAGATAATCCTACAACATCTTCAACTGCCAGTGGTCCACGTTTTACCCAATCAATATTACCTACAACTGCTGCTGGGAATGAAACCACTAATTTATTCAATCAACATTCTGTACTACCAAAATTCACCAGAAAGATTGATGAGATATCCCAGTCTTTTGAGGAATGGTTCTTCCTCTTTGAACTGACTATGAGGCAGTATTGAGCTACTCAGGACACTGCTGTAGCTCAGTTCCCTACTTATCTATATGGTCTTGCATATAACCAATATATGATGTTAGACAGAAATGTTAAAATGAACTATCAACTACTAATTGGTTTTTTGAGGAACACTACAAAGCGCCTCACATAAAGCATCAATATAAGATGCTACTCTGTGACCTCTCATTTAAGAAGGGTGATGACGTCTGCACATACATTACCCAAGTGGAGATATTGTTTCACTTAAGTAAATTGACGCCCAAAAATTCAAAGCATGATCATTTTTCATACATTTGTCAGGGCTTCCCATCCAACATCCATAATCATCTTGAATTAAAGTGCAACTCTGAAGATGAGCTTAACATTAGCATTAGGAAAGCTATCAGCATTGCTTACATGCTACAGAACACCACCTGCACTGACAAGGATGCCAGAGAACTGAAAACAGGTCACTCAACCTCAAAGCCTCCTGCTCCACCTAGTACTACTGCTCCCAAACCAAAGATGGAGCTTAATCAAACCCGTTTTTTACCACTGTGGTCAGAAAGCCCACACCAACCTCAATGTCATGCAATGATTCGCCTGGTAGCCAATGGTGATGGTTCATCATCAAAGAAGCAGAAGCTGAAGAAGTGGTTGCTGCATGATATAATTTTGAGCTATAACTTTCTTGAGCAGAAATCCTGCATTATTGATTATGGGAGCAACATGATCTCCATCTGTGAAAGCAAGTAGAGACAGGAACTCACCAACATTCCTGAACAGGAAATTTTGTTGAAATTTGCAGAACCAGCATTTATTGAACCACAGAACTGGCGATGCATGGCAGTCACTACATACTCCCAATATGTATCTGACGTCATGGTTTCTGGTTGCAAAGGGAAGCACTTTACTGGAGTCAACTTCTCTCCAGACCTCTGCCATATCTCAAATGGAAAGACTTACATTACTATACTTAATTGCTCTAATTTGCAGGTCAGAATAGACCCCACCAAGTTGATTATTGTTGCAACTCCAGTCCATCTAGAATTGAAAGCTGCCACTTGCTTGCCCATTCTATTGGCAATCCATAACCTTGTGGAACCCAGTGACACTGTTCAGATTCCTCCCATCAATGAAGGGACGCATCCCCACCTCAGTCCACAAGAGTGCAAGTCACTCTCTTTCTTACTTCAGCAACACCATGACGTTTTCAATTAATAGAGAATGGCATTATTCAAGCCAGCAAAAGCCCATTTGCAGCGCCAACTGTCTTTATTAGGCAGGTGATAAGTACTACCTGTGAGTAGTATGAATTGGGTCGTACCCATGGTACATTTGACCTTTGACCTTGGTGGGGATGTCTGCTGTGGCTATGATGTAATTGTGTACTTTGGCCGTCTGTGTACCTCTTACATCATTGGAACATATTCTCTTTTGTTGTAATATTTGTTGGCAAACACATTTGTTTGTAGTCTATTGTATAAAATACAACACATTTTTTAGAGGTTGAGAAATTTTCGAAAATTGCATGAGATTAGAAATGTTCAAAATGTAACATTTTTTATAGAGAATAAATAAATAATTTTTAAATACAATCTATATACAAAGACTTAACATTGTTGGAATTATATTTTATTGTTAAATTTCTTTGATAAAAGTTGTAACTAACAAATATTTTCAAACATTGAGAAAAATACCTTTTTCGCAGATGGCACATATGTCAATTGCAAAAAATAAACACATTTGTTTGCAGTCTATTGCTTAAAATGTAACCAATGTTTTTATACATATTACATAAATAATTGGACATGGAAATTGCCAGGGGGTGTTTTAGTTACGTCATGGTGTGTTGACTGATTAAACAACTCAATCTATATATTCACCCAAATCGTCTGATAAAATCATTATTTTTTTCTATGCAAACTCGTCCTTCTTCTTGGCAAATATCTGTTGAAACACTAGCATCTGGTTCATTGGGTAGCCTATTTGATGATCTATACACAACTCCACCACCATTGTATGGTTATAACCCACTAACACAGAAGATGATTGCTCCTTCTCCTCCTGCACCTGTAAAGGAAAAACAAAAGACTCAACACAAGCAAGGACGTCCTGTAGTCAATAATAATGCAATTGTCTTCCCAATCTACAACACTAGCAAAGACGACAATGTTTTACAATGTTTAAATGATGTCAATTCCCAACCATCACAATGTATTTTTCAAATGCAAAGATGCTGTTCATTTGAACACAAGATATGGTGTTGTAGTAAAGATTAGATTCAATAATGGTGTCCTATTTTCTGCCTAAATGCCATGTCAGTGCATTGGGTGAAAATTACAAGGTTTTGATCAATAAAAAACTTTTTTGCAATGATGACATGGGGATTGGAAACAGTGCTATTGCAAAACGTATTGTGTTACAGTTTAGTAAATAGAAAATGTATAGTTTTGCTTTCACAGATGCATTCTACATGTACTAGTTAATATGTTTGATAAATTAATAATATATAGACAGGAAAACAAAAATGATTAATTATTAGCTAGAATGGTTTCAAAACAAATTTCTTAAATTGTACAATGATTATTATTCGTAAATGGAGATATTATAACTCATGGAATGTTCATGCAATGCACAATTTTATAATGGTCTTTTATACAGTCTGTAGAATTTTCATAGTTTTGTGGATATCATTTTATTGAGTAAAATTTAATAACAAATGTTTGAATCAGAGAGATAATAATACTTGTTAAAAGCATAATGTCATATTTCAGTAATAAAGCAAAATAATTTTTAAGAAAAACCCAAAAACTTGTTTATGGAAAAATTTGCAATTTCTAATATTTAATAAACACACATGGTAAAACCCACATGTGTGATTAAGACAAGACAAAAATGTCATTTATTCTACACTGCTTATAATGATAATATATATCGTACTATTAAATTTGCCTATTGTATTAGTTTATCATCATTGTTATGATGGGAATGCTGCAGGAAACAAATGCAATGTGTACTTGCACATTATGAATTTTACATGATCATATCTAAATTAATGATTAATAAATTAAGTGATAGATCACAGTATAAAACATATGATAAATAAAAGTTTAAACAAAATCAATTATAAATGTGTATTAACAAACAAACGACATTTCTATTTATGATAAACACTATAATAAATTTAACATGAGACTGCAAATTCGCAGCAATTCATTAAAATAAAATTGATTTCGTTTTTTAAAGAAATATCTGTAAAACTAACTAGAGATAATATTGCAAAAATTGTTAGGAATAAAATATTATCTGAGATTGAATTATAAAAATAGCTTATCAAAAAGTTTGAAATCTTTCAGAGTAGTTGTTTTTCATCAATGTGAAATTCCATTATGCCAGCTGTGTATATTCTTATGTTTTGAAATTTGCATGCCTTCATAGACAATGTCAATATAGTTATCTATATGCATTGTTCGACTGCCAGAATAAAACAAACTATAAACACAGTGCAACCATATGACATTCCATTAATCTGCTCTATGTATAAATTTGCATGCTTTCATAGACAATGTCAACATTATGTGGTTTTATCTATTGTTCAACTGTCAAAATGTATCCAATTGTAAAGATTTTTATCTACCAAACATGAAATCACTTTACAATTAAATAACACTTTCAAATCATATAAAACTAGAATTTTTCACAAGTTGGATTATTACTATCATAAATTGGTTATTGGTTATTAATACATACCATTTAAGAATAACAAATAACTTTTTTTTACATTTTAAAAATTGTTTATACTTAAATTTCATCAGTGTCTGTGATCTTAAGAGTTAAATATATACCAATTTATAAATTATATGAGTCCTTTCATAATTGATGAATGGATGATCATTTACACTATATACTGTGAATAAGGGTATTTTATCCAATAACGGGATGCTACCACTCTAATAATGTTGACAGTTGCCTATATCAGAATAAATTAAAATATTATGCAGTCCATTTAAAATACCAAAACTATACTTAGCAGTGTTCAAACCATTGACTATTTGATAGTGACGATTAAGCCTCAAAATTTCACCTGCCTGATTAATTCAAATTCAAAAGTCATTTCATTTTTTATCACTACTCTTCACTGGTGATTTCAAAATTCAATTTTGGAACTGTTGTAATCATTTGCAAATTTTGTGAAGAAGTACTAAATAGTTTTTCAAAGCTTTTTTCGTCATTTGTTTCAGATTTAACAACCGTCAATTCAATTTTTGTTAAGACTTGGTTAACAAAGCTAAACACATCTTCTATCTTTTACACATGAACGCCCTTCACATAAATACCACGTATATTTCCATTTGCATTGATAAAACTCCATGATTGATCTTGTATATTATTGAATCCTATGGGAAATGTGATATTTAGCAAAGCCATGTGAGATGCGGTATAGATTGGACTTTCCAAATGCGTAGTAAAACTATGTATTGAGTTATTGCTTCGATAGTTGTCAGAAAGTAGACTAACAATTGGCATATCACAAAAGTGTATAAAATTTCGATTATGCTATTTATACAAAACATTTTGTACATGTATAATAAGCAAAGTGACTACGAATACATTAATTTATTAAGCCCATCACTACACAAAAGGATATTAACAAATGGTAAATCAGTAAATACAAATATTTCGGGTATATTGTTAAAAAATAGAAAAGCACAAAAATACAATAAGCACTGCAAACTGGTAATATTCCCTGCAAATTAGATTTTCGATCACCTTCATATACATGGAATCCAGGATACATATTTAGACAGTAATGTTCAATATCAGGGTACTGGTTTAGTGTACAACCAAGAGAATCCTTGAATATTAAGTTCCTGCTTGCATTTTGTATAATCAACAACCAATGGGTTCCATGATGACCAGTTGGGCTTGCATTAGAAATTAGAAAACAGTTTTGGACAAGGCTTGGTGGTATGCAATCTGAACAGTATGCAACGTAGTGATGGGATTTGGAGAATAATACGTCTAATTTTGTCAGCATACATTAAACATTTAAATATCTATAGAGTTCATTATACCTAAACTTCACATATATCCAAAACAATAAAGACAGCACATGACCCAAAATTGTTTTATTATACCAAAAACTGTAAAATATTGGATATCCATTGCCAATTCCAAATTTTCTTTTAACAAAGCCATAACTATCATGGTAAATTGCATAAATTCCAAACAGTTTTGACCATTTCAACAGCAAATGTAGTCTAGAATTATTTAAGCCAATAAGTCCACCATAGGGGTTCATTTGCAGAATTCTTTCAAACACCAACGTTATGTATACAATTTTTTTGTAATAGATATCTTGAAACATGAGCAAATTTTATGTGAAGCAATTGGATAAATAAATAATTAAATGCTTTATGTATGAAATCAATATTCAAAATTAAGTTACCTTGTTAATGACGTTGGCTTTCATAGTATTTAGATATGATATTCATATGTTTTTTGAAGAAGCACTGATGTAAATTGGAGTTCAACACTTCGGAATTTATTAGTGACAACTTGTAAAATCCCAATGCAAAATATATTGTAGAGATATCGATTTTTACTTTACCTTCTTCCAAGCATGTCTTTACAAGCTTAAAATTGCCTAACATCTCTTTTAAAGATTGTAAAATTTTACCCTTTTGCATTAGTAAAAATAGGTTTTTATGAGTACTTGTTTCTTCAGCGGCAATTACTTTTTCCAAAGATTGTATGCAATCTTCTTCAGAAGCTCTTTCACAAATATCTAAGTCTTCATAACTGTTATGGCGAAGATTTTGAGAAGATATGCTGCTTAAGAATGTTTTTAATATCCCACTTTTATTTGCTTTGTGTGTGAAATTAAATGAATCCTCTGTAATTTCAGTCTCTTAAAAATAGGACAGTTTGTGTGCCTCCCCAAAATCTTTAACCAAAATGTAATATGTTTGTTTTTTACTTCTTGAGACGATTTTTCCCACATTGCAAGAACATGTGAAAAAATCCTGTTGAAGTTTTGTGTTTGATGCCATGACTTTACAGAATGAATTTTGGAAATAAATAAAAATGAACATCTGCAATTGAGGTATTGAATAACATGTGGCAAAAGAAATAGATGTGTTAGATTTGAATAAATGTCAGATGCAGTTAGCTAGGTTTCTTTAGTATGACGTGGATCCAAGTGTTCTATTTCAAATTGTTTTTTTTCTAACTGTTATGTTGCATAGACGCGTTTTATGTTTTGCTTAAGAAATGGGGTGTAATTAAAAGTAGAAGCATAGAATTTCATGTAACAATTTTGAATAATAAGTGGCTGCAGGAATTCGTGGAATGTCCGGAAAAGGTAGGTTTTGTAAAAAATGCAAAAAAATAAACAAAAACATATAGGTGCATAGTTAAAAAGGGGGTATAATTGAATAATTTAAAATATGGGTATGGCTGCAGTTTTTTTACCCATGGCTGTAAAACCCTGAATTTTTAAAAAACCACTTTTTTCATATCAAAATCAATAGAAAAGTGTAAAAAGTTATTAAAAATAATCCAATTCACGAAATTTTATTTTTCCATTTTTGATAGATGGCGTCTTAAATTTTGATGTTTCAAATTCACATTCCTATCTTTATACATATGCTCAAAAATATAATCGACTACTGCTGAAAAAATAATTGACTTTTTGAAAACCACCTGTGAATTTTTTAAAGTATTGGTTGCTCACAGAAAAATAAGCTAAACTATTGATAAATATGCATGGTAGATCGTCGGAGAAAAGTGTTTTTATATTACTTAGAAAACCTGTTTTTTCTTGTAAAATTCAAAAAGAAATCTATATTATTCCTAATGAAATGATAAATTCATTAGCCACCTGTCGGAATTTAATTGGCTGACACATGTGTTATTCGATTGGCTGTTGATGTGTAGTTTGCCACTGCTCATTTCTTGGAGAAACTGCAATGAAATTTAGGGTTAATATTAACAGAAATCTTGCTCGATTATTACATATTCAAATTGAAACAAAGCAATCGTCTGCTTATTTTCAAGCAAGAAGTTACTAGCAGCAAGAGTTCTTCATGGGGTAAGGTTTTTGGTTTCAGTACAAAATTAGTAATTTCTAATGCTTTCTTGTTCAATAACTGATGCAGTGCTACTATCAATATTGTATGTAATACAATTTCAGAACTTGGTTAGCTTCAGTGATGTGTAGACATTCACTATTTATAAATAGTTAAAATATACAATTTGTTAAACTGGTAAATATATATATATATATATATATATATATAGTTTAATCTGTTCAGGCTTTATCCCTCAAGGGCATAAAATAATTTTCTGACAACACTGATTAGGCCGAACAGTACTTTATTGAACGGGAAGATGGTGATTCATCTTGGGAGCCAGCACTATTGTAATGCAATATTTTTAAAGTAATTTTCTCTATTTGATCTATCAATATGTTTTCGTGTTAAGTTTGCTTTAATTTTGTAAAGCATTCATATTGAGCAAAATTGAATGCATTTAATATTTTTCTAAAAGAAAATTATTTAGAAGTTAAGATTTTGCCTGGCAGTGAGTTTCGCTAAATCTTATTTAAAATATGGAATTGCACTTCCAGATATAGATAACAAGGTTTGAAAAAAGCAAACGAAATGAAATCACTTTTGACATAATTTTTGATAAATTCCTATTGAAAGATGCAGATACAGCATAGTATTATTTTATCTTATCTTTTATTTTCTTAATATTTTGAGTGTTTTAAACTTACAAATTTGCTTTTCAGATAACGCCATATATGCATGTTCTTATACATATCATGTTCCTGGACAACTGTTGAAGCATTTGAACATCAAAATGTTCACAGGCCATCATATGGAGAAAAAATGATTGTTTAAAATAGTACATCTTCGTAAAACTAATAGAATAGATAATCCCTTCCTCAATATATTAAAATGCCAAAAAAGGCTTTCGTTTTTAGAAGATGCAGTTCGAAAGACTAATAATTACGAAAAAAGAGATTCAATGAAAATTCTTAAACTTGATAAAAAACTTTTACTGGCCTGTGCAATATTGACCATTTAGATACAATTGAAATATTTATTTTTTTGTAAATTTTATTAGTATTTTTCGATATTTAATGCATTTTAGTCGGTCACAAAAATATATACCTCTCTATTGTAATATAACAGATATTATAATAAATAAATATAATTTTATGAAACGTACTAAATGTATATAATTTTAGATTGATTAAAATTAAGTGAAGTCATCTAAAAAGTATTGTCTCCCAATGAACAAGTGATGGTATGAATTAAATGTACGTTTAAGTTATGTATGTACAAACCAATTGCTTATATTTTTTTGTATTGAAAGAAATGATGAGGAATACAAAATCATTGCTATCAGCAAGCAAGACTGATCTAACTTCAAGTGAGTTCAACTTCAATTTCTGCGAAACAAGCAAAATTTTTAGACTAAGTTGATCAAGCGATTTTGTGTTTATTTTATCTGAAGGACATGTGGTTTATAAATATTGCTCCGAAACTAAAACTGACGAACGAATAAATCTAGAGCAAACAAATAGATTTCCTTTAGATATGGCAGTTTCTAAGAACTTGAATTACATCGCTTTATCCTACGAAATTAAAAAAAATACATTAACACATATTATTGTGGTTTCTTTTAAGAAAGAAAATATTCTGTGGGAAACTCATTTATCAGAAGATATAAAATTTTCTTACTTAACATTCATTACAGAAAACATTTTAGCTGTAGCTTTTATACATTCTGTCTTTGGCAGAACAGCAATTGGTCTGTATGGTGCTAATAATGGAAAATTAATTCGAAAATTTGATCTAGTTGAAACTGTGGAGGAAGCAGAAGAGAATATTGAACGATTTTCATTTTACTTTACTAAAGAAAAATGTGAATCATTGATCTTTTGGAATCGTTTTGGTTTGGTTAAAATGGAATTTCACTCTTAAATACATTTGTTCGTGCAATTTATAGTCATTATTCTTACAGACAGTTAAAAGAATGCTCCACGATTATGTTACTTTAAATTATATGCTTAGCTTATAATTTTAGTTTTGAATATGTAAAGATAATTTGTCATTCTCTAGTAGTTCTAACTTTAATTTCGAGTCCTATCACTGCAGGGATAGGTATGGACTGGCCCATTTAAACTAATGCCCCATGAAGTGAATTTAACTAAAACTTTAAAAATCATATGCTTTACTTGATTAGACTTGCTTACAATTTAATGTACGGGAAAAATGATTTTCTTTAAAGTAGCATAAATTGTCTTGAAAAAAACCTGATCCATACAACAGCAATTCATTTTAAATTTTTGGAATGTAAAAATCATTGCTTTCTTTTTTGTTGCACCTTAAGGAAATCTGTAAACGACTGGCAATATATAAAGGTTGAAATATTAATTTTGACCAATGCCTGAAATAATAATCACTTTACTGTCCAAAGAAATTTTTTCTTAAAAAATATTAATATATTTCTATCAAACAAAAAATAAAAAAAATTAGGATATCAAAACTACAATCAAACAAATATTCACATTTACGCACGCTTGAGTGCGCTAAATTTATGCAACACGTTCTCAAACATTTTAAAACAAACTTAAATTATAATTCATAATTTTTACAAAACCAATTCACAGATAAGCTTTATCGTTATCTTTTTTAAAAAATACATAATTTAGCAAAAATGTGAATTTTTGCAAAATAAATAAAAATCTTAATGATTTTTTAATAGTTTTAAGTGATATATAACAATGGAACACCTGAATTATGCTATTTAAATTTAAAAAAGGTTAAATGTGTTTTCTATAAATATAGTTAGTTGCTATAGTTTACTTATGCTATTGAAAAAAATTATATGCACTTAAATTTTTATAGAATACAAAGAAGGCGATTGAATTGCAGACATGTTGGAATCAAACGCATTTTGCATAATATTTGTCAAATTCCCGCAATTTTGTAAATTCCAATTAAATAGCGCAATAATGTAATTTTAGAATATAGAAAAATCAATCCCAAGTAACAAAAGAAAGTGGCCCGAATGCTTTTTTCTAATTATTGGGGCAGTAATTTAACTATACTTGTGAAAACTACTTTTAGCAGCTGCCAGGTAAATGCCCGCCAGCTTTATAAAATGTTGAAAAATTATAGTTTTCATACATGACGTTTTTTTACAAATTTAGCAAATATATTCTTAATATTTAATAGCCATATTTTCAAATTTGTCAATACATTGAAAAATTCAAATATAATATTATGTGAAATATCGTTTTATGCTTGTTGCTGAATAAATAATGTAAACATAAGGGTGCTTTGTGATTTTATATTATAATTTAATAATGCAAAATACCTTTTGTTTTTATTAAAATTTCACATACATGTTTGATGAAATTTGTTAAACTCAATCTAGTCCCGCCATTTTATTGATCTAGGTAACATTTAATTAAAAAATAAAAGTGTAAATTATTAATTTTTTTAATTAAATCTTTTAATCTTTTCAAGCTATATTTATTTCATTATAAATGTAAAAATCATTTTAACAGATTTTATTGGAAACTCGGATTGTTACACTCAAACTTGTCAACAAGCCGACATTTCCAAGCTCAGCTTGCCTCAATTCGTTTAAATTTTGTGTAAGTTCGGCTCGGCAGATAAAATCTTTAAATGAGCCTCATTTTAACTCAGTACTTTTTTAAAAATATTGTGCTCAAAGAATTTTTTACATAGCTCTTCCTATTATTTAATAAACATTTCTTAAATAAGATTATAGGAAAGGCATACTGACTGCAAAAAATAAGAAAAATCTCCATATTCAAATTCCCAAGCAGAACTATAAACTTGCTTTGCCTAAAATAGGCTCATTGTATATCAAATACTGTGCTCAAGCTTGGCTTGGCTTGTTATAAGCTCGGCTCGTTGACAAGTCTGGTTACACTCCCATTTAAAAAAATGGTGCGTTTTTGCTATTCAAAATTAGAATTTCTAATTCATTTCATGCTGTGTTATAACAGAGGTCGATCGGATCTCGGATCAGATATGGATGGGAATGAATCTAAATTTTGAGAAAATTTCAGATCAGTATCAGAACCAAAAATTTTTTAAAATTTTGTATATTGTACATTTTTGACATTACGCAGAAAATTTATTTTTGAATGCCACTTTAATTGTGTTAATAACCTCAATCTAAGTGAAATTTTGTAATAGAATTTCATTCTTCATACAACAAGTTCCATGCTATTCTTTTCAACAACTTATAATATTGGTCACAAATTTTTCAAATTTGAAAATGCAATTCATGTTTGCTATTACATAAAGATAACATTGTAAACAACCAAAAACATTTGTTTGTATATACTTGGAAATGGAAATGTAGAAGAAACACAGAGAAGCGAGTTGATGCCAGCACCGCCAAACTTTATAGTGCTAATATAATTATAAAATGTTCTCATGCAATAAGATACACACTACAATCAACTTGTAATTCCAAGATTAATTTAGTTTTCAATGGTTCGTGATTATTACAATTTTATGATTGTTGACAGAAATATTTCTTGAATTTTTTTGCTTGACTGTAATTGACTGTATTAGATTGTAGTACTAGAAGAGCATTTGATGCTATTGAAATATTTCAAAATTTAACATTGATTTTTTATTTCATTGCTCTTAAGTTATATAGGATTCATTACATTTGATTTGATTTGCATGCATTACTGCCTAAGTTGTTCAGTTTTCCAAGATTGCCCCCCCATCCTCCCTGGTATATGGTATAAGTAGTAATATAAGGGCAGGCTTGAACACGCAAAAACGCCTCTGATTGGTCGAGAGCTTATGACGTCACATGTCACGTCGATAGACTCGTGAATATTGGTGAAGATGTTTTTAGTGACTCACTGCTTGATTGACAACTTACTAATAGGTTTTCAGTGACGTCACATACTTGATATTTTTAAGTATGTCTACTAATGGATTTCAATTAGTGATTCATGATACTTTTAATTAATTTTCATAATGATTCATTTACATGTTCAGGCTATTTTTTACACTGTTTTGGTATGACTATTTTCACTTTGTTAATATCACAATTGCTTGCATACATTACATTAATATATACCTCTTTATTGTTTTTCCATATTTTTCGAATGATTGTATGTATAATATAATTTGGGAAAACTTTCAAAACCACATTTTGTCAAAATTCATTGTTAACACGTTTATCACATCACATTTTTTCAACCAATAATTATTTTCATATTTTGGATAATTTGCAAGTACAATGTTTAACTTGCTTTTCAGGAATTTTTTTCAAAATGACTTCTCCTTGTTTTCAAAACACACATTTCAATTATGTAAAAAACATTTTCTGTTTCTAAGCAAACTATTTTTTAAAACTAACTTGTTAATACATATGGTAAATATTAAATATAGAAATTAAACAAAAAGAGTTCACAATCCAATGTAATAAAATGTTTTAAATTTTTTTATAGACAATAGTAAAAAACTGCATTAAAACATCAAGTTTCAAAAATATAAAACCAGATATTTAAGTGAGCATAGTAAAGCCCACATTTTAAAAACAAGACAAAACATAACTATAATATATGCGTTATTCTTATAATGATGGTAAATTACACTAAAAATCTTGTCTATTGTATTAATCTACCACCACCAACGTTGATGTGAGTTCATATATTTTGTCATGAGTCGCCATCTTCGTTTTCCCATGCACTGATAAATTTTTTTTGTCAAGTCCCATTCATTTGATCAATGTTGATAATCACACATTGCCATCAATAAATTATATCTAAGCATTGGTGTAAATGTTATGCATTCGCAAAATTAAATGGGAATAATTACGCCATGCAATTAATAATCAAAATCTTATAGACACTCTCTTTTGACATATTAAATTAATACATAATTACTATCAAATAATTTAATTTGATATATTCACTAGCAAAAAAACTACCTCCTATGAAATATATGTGTTTCCGCCATCTAACATAGCATGTCTTCGTAATTCTGGTTTTCACATGACACACGCTTTTTGTCGAGTAATCATGTGAATAATTCCTTTCTTCTTAATGTGTTTTATTTGATCACGGGAATTCATTCATCATCATGATAGTATTTTTCCATTGCTAGTTAATCATTACGGCGATGGCTAAAAAAACAACATTAATTTAAAATGGGGTTAATAATTTACTTTTTACCTTCGAGAATTATATACCATGATAAAACATGTGATTCGTGAGAACAACAGTCTGAATTTCTTCTCTTTCATGTTACCCTGGAAATCCCATGCATTAATTTTCTCTCAACTGGAAGAATAACATGGGCTTGATATCTTCTCAATCAATACACTTGGACAAATTCGGACTAAATAGATTTGGTTATTTTCTTATAATTTTTTAAAAAAAAAATCATATAGACAAATATAAAATAAACATGGAAATATATTTTTACCTTTTACAAAATAAATGATGTGTGTGGGAAGCATTGGAGATGGGCTTTTTTAATTAATGATCATACATTCATTGGAGGGTAATTGCATCACATGGAAACTAAAAGATACATAAATAATCAGTCAATTAAAATGTTATTACCATCTTTTTACAAAGTATAAAACGTGAGCACGATGAGCATTGGGAGAAACAGATTTTCAATTGACAAACAAGCAGGGAGCATAATCACATCACATTGCGTGGAAACTAAAATTCACATAAATAAACATCAGATTAATTAAATTATACCATTTAAAAATTAAATTAGACATAGTGTGAGCATTGGAGAAAGATCGTTGGACATGGAGAAATGGGTAAACATTGTATGTGAGCAATCATTTATACAATGAAATGTCTAAACACAGAATTAATTTGTAACATTGTTGACTAAAACATACACATGTTGTTGGATTCTCACTCACATGGAGGTGGTCTTTTTTTATTCTTGATAAAGCAGCACATCATGAAATGAGCAAAATCGAGCTAAATATTTTTTTGGTTATTTTCTGTTATATATTTTTAAAAAATTATGTATACATATATAAATAAGCAGGGAAATATATTTTACCTTTTACAAAATAAATGATGTATGTGGGAGGCAATAGAGTGAATAGGGTTTTCAGTTAACGGAGAATCATTCAGCAGTGTGTGGAAACTAAACTATACATACAAATAATTATTCAATTAAAATATATTATACCATTTTTCAAGATAAATTAAATGTAAGGAGCATTACAGTGAATAGATTTTCTTCTTGGGCAAGCATCACCAAAATATTCAAATGGAGAATTGACTAAACAAAAAAAACATTAATTTATAACATTATTGATAAAAAAACTCATGCGGAGAAATTTTAACAAATTCATATGAACATGGAGAATTGAAGGAAACATTGTATGAGCAATCAATTATACAAGGAGTTGACTAAACATTACATTTAATTTATAACATTATTAGAGAAATTTAACAAATTGGCATTGAACATGGTGGAGGGAGTAATTATGTAAAAACAGCAGAGGTAGATCATTGGAAATATCTAAATGTAAAATTAAATATTTAATTTTTTAAAAATAAACTACCATATACAATGATTTTGAGCAGATACAATGCGGGAAGGGAGAATGAACTATGATTTACTATGCATTGGAATCTAAAACACAAATTAATAACACATACAATATAAATTTTAATATACCCAGATGAATACGCTTAATCCCATGATCAATTAGTGCAGAGGTACTAGCAATGATGGACTGTGAATGATTCATCTTTTCGATATCTAAACAAGAGTTTTAACAAAATAAACATGTAAATTGTTAAAATTTAATATTTAATTTATAACATGTAAATTGTTATTACCTTTATGTCCAAATGGCAGTGTTTCTATGCTGTTAACTAGATAGCACTTATTGTCATAACATGATAATGCTATGCGGTTTGATGTTTCCACACTAATTGAGTTCATGTGCGAATGTATTCCAGTCATCAGTCTTTGAATGATGCCTTCTTGTAATACATTAGATTTGAAAAGGTTAAAATTCATTGTCTGCTTCACAGAATGAGTCACACCTTTTGCACTAGCCATCTCCAACAACTCATGAATGTCATTCATATATTTAATAGAGTACAATTTCGGTTTTAGTGTCACAAGTTGCAATAAAACCCCTCTGCTTAACTCATCCTTTATTTTCAAATACACCTTCTTATTCACTTCACTATATAATGGTGAATTCTTTGGATAATTTGAGAAGTCGAAATATTGTGAGATGGAGCCTAATTCAGTGTATACATTCTCTGATTTAATCTTGTACATGAGAGAGTCTGTGTCAGAATACAATAACGTAATTCTATTTTTAAATGTGGGTTTCATGATCTCATAGTGAAATTTAAACATTATTAACTTGGACAAGTCAAGTATTGTCATTCCAATATAATTCACTTTGTCCCATACAATATCTTTTTGGCTCATCATAACTTGTACCAAATCCTCACTAATGATGTTGTATGATTTAAACTCCAGTTTTTTTATTAATTTCTCCGCTGATTCCAAATCATGTGCAAACTTTATACTTATTCTCTTTTTCAAGTTCTCCATAAATTTACCAAATACTGCATTTGACATTAGCTTGTAAAATGCCTTTTCAAATTCATTTCACGCAGCTTTTCTTTTCTCAGTGTTGAGGTTGATATACGGTTTCAAAAATGCTGCCTGTTTAAATTCAATGGCTTTATGAAATTTTGTAATTATTAACCCACGTTCGATATAAAACTTTAATACTTCATAGTGCACAACATAATTCTCCTTCTTATAAAATGTTTGCACTAGTTTAGGTATTGGTGCCGACTTTATTTTGAAATGGTTTTTTATCTCGAGTTGGTATGGTGATAAATGGCTATCTTGTATTATCATCTTGTGGGGAGCTAGAGGAAAGTCAAAATGATTGTCGTGTAAATGCTGTGGGTATTCCAGATCAACTTCCACCAAATATCCCGTCTTTGAATCTTGTGGCGTAGACAATATTTTTTCAATGCTTGCTGATGACCATGATAGACCGCCTATAGGAAGGTTCAAGGACATGGTTCCCACATATAGACTATTGGCATCACCATAGAACCCATAGGTGGTCTCCTTCTCAGGATCGTAGCCCTCTACCATCGGGTTGTTTGCTTTAAAATAACGATCAGAAAATGTGCTGCACATGCCTCCGTGTATCCCGTCAATTATAAAATTCAATTCTTCTTCATCATGTATTGGATCAAGTGAGATATTCTAAAAAAGTGGGCGGGGTCTAGATTATACGTCTCCATGCTCTGTATTCTAAACTCACGTATCACATCAAGGAGTAATAATGTGTCTGAAATTAAATAGGTGTCGTGGTAACTTTTAAAATTTGTACACTCACATAGCACCCATGTATTGCTGCGTTCAAAATCCAGCTCCTCCTGGGTTATTGGGATTTTCCCAGTTAAACCATCTCACCATTCTTCTAAATCCAGGAGGTCCAACTCATTAAATTTTTCAAAGCTATCAAACCATGTGTAAGGAAAAAATCCTTTTCCCTGTGAGTATGCCCTAGCCTTTTGTTCACCTAATCCTTCATTTAAAAATTTGTATTTCTCCACTCCAATATTTTTCGTGAGGGTTGACAAACTTGCAGCTATCAATCGGTAACTATCTAAAACCCGGAGTTCCTTGTATTTCGGTTTATAATTTCCGTGTTTATCATTATATCTGTCTACAGGCACCATCAAAATTAACGATAAGAATACTTTGCTTGTACACAGGACACAGGATACTCTCTCTCCATCTTTCATCTGTAAAGTTTTTAATAAAATATGCATGTTGTACTTGCTCCCATTATGCATAAAAACTGGAGTAAATTGTGGGCTTTATTTAAAATATTGCAATTATTGTGTGTGACACCTCTTATTTCTCTGGTGAAATGGCAATGATCTATTACTTTAACATCAGTCTGGGTAAACGCGTTTTTGCAAAATATACATTTTGTTGCTGATGATAACAATATTCTTCGCTCCTCTTCTGATATTACTAGCTCGTGATAATGCTGTTTCATCTTGTAGGACTGCTTTGCCATTTTCCGCAAATGATTCCATCCATGATCCATACATTTTTTGCCAGTATAAATCTCACACGTTAATAGTTTGTCCACACTACTTGTCGCCACACAGACACCCAAAGGAATTTGCTCAACATCTCACGTAGTATAGCTTGTAGACGGATTTGGCTGCATGTTATGAACTTTTCTTGAAATACACTCTATATCCAGAGTGCCAACCATGGGTACGTAATTCTGCGCTTGGTATGCTTTAAATTTAATCTTATCTGTTTGACTTGGGAAAGTAATGTTTGGTTCAGGTACTCCACTGCATTTATTTTCATGTTTTGATAAATTTTCTTGAGTCTTGAAACCAGATAAACATTTTGGGCAAAAGAAATCGCGGTTTCTATTCTTAAAAAATTTTAGACATGTATTTAAATTTGTAATGGCAAGATAGTGACTTTTTCCTTCTTCTTCAATCAGCAATAAATTGACTGTCTTCTGATGATGGCAAGGAGACATGTAAGCTGGCACAAGACAATGATTGATTAGCGAGTATATGTTCACATTTATATAATTCCAAGTTTCAAAAATGCATACATCGTTTATTGACAATGGAAATGTTAATCCGGAATACTTTAATTCTGAAAGGAATTTTTTCATTCGTGTTATTTGACATCAATCTTTAATTTCTGGGTGTAGACATGCTAAGACAGAATAGACCAAACACAAGNGTTAAACCATCTTGCCATTCTTCTAAATCTGGGAGGCCAATCTCATTAAATTTTTCAAAGCTATCAAACCACGTGTATGGAAAAAATCCTTTTCCCTGGGAGTATGCCCAAGCCTTTTGTTCACCTAATCCTTCATTTAAAAATTTGTACTTTTCCACTCCAATATTTTTTGTGAGGGTTGACAAACTTGCAGCTATGAATCAGTAGCTATCTAAAAACCAGAGTTCCTCATATATCAGTTTGTAATTTCTGTGTTTATCATTATATCCGTCTACAGGCACCATTAAACTTAATGATAGAAAAACTTCACTTGTACACAGGACACAGGAAACTTTCTCTCCATCTTTCATCTGCAAAGTTTTTAATAAAATATGCATGTTGTACTTGCTCCCATTATGCATAAAAACTGGAGTAAATTGCGGACTTCAATTTAAAATATTGCAATTATTGTGTGCAACACCTCTTATTTCTCCAGTGAAATGGCAATGATCAATTACTTTAACGTCCTCATGTGTAAACATGTTTTTGCAAAATATACATATTGTTGCTGATGTCAACATAAGTTTCCTCTGCTCTTCTGATATTACTAACTCGCAATAACATTGTTTCATCTCATAGGACTGTTTTGCCAATTTCTGCAAATGATTCCATCCATGCTCCATACATTGCTGCCCAGAAAATATCTTGCATGTTAATAATTTATCCATGCTATTTGTCGCCACACACACACCTGAAGGAATTTGCTCAACATCTCGCATTGTATAGCTTGTAGACAGATTCAGTTGAACACTATGTACCTTTCTTGAAATTGCCTCTATATCCAGAGTACCAACCACAGGTACATAATTCTGCGCTTGGTATGCTTTAAATTTAATTTTGTCTGCAGGATCTGGAAATGTTATTGTTGGTTCTGGTACTCCATTACATTTATTCTCATGTTTTGATAAATTTTCTCAAGTCTTGAAACCAGATAAACATTTTGGGCAAAATAAATCACATTCTCTACTCTTAAAAAACCAAAGACACTCATTCAAATTGGTGATGGCAAGGTAGTGGCTCTTTTCTCCTTCTTCAATTAACAACAAATTAACTGACTTCTGATGATGGCATAGAGACATGTAAGCTGGCACAAGACAATGATCATTTAATGAGTATACGTTCACATTTATAGATTGATAGTGGGAATGTTAACCTGGAATATTTTAATTCAGTAAGAAATTTGTTCAAGGGTGTTATCTGATATCGATTTTTAATTTCTGGGTGAAGGCAAGCTAAGACGGATTACACAAAGCAGAGGCTGGATTGACCAGTTTTTGGGATTACAAGGAATTTGTTTCTTTTTATATATTCAGGTAAGGGAATATATGATCCTCTGCGACTTGGGTGATATTTTGATACTTGTAGACCAACTCTATTGATATTTTTTAAAATGAATCCGCTCCCATTTGTTGCATACATGCTAATATAACTTGCAATCTGGTCAAATAGGTTGTAGAAATTACTTTCACTTAGACCCGCTCTGAAAACAGATATAGGATGGGATGTTGGATGGAGTACCACCAATTTTTCTTCATTATTTTCCAATGGCTTGACCATTTCCACTTCACAGGTTAAATAAATTTTTGCACTATAGTGTGTGGAAACTTTGTTAGAGATTACTTTTCATATTGATTCGTGATGGTTTGCAAAAGCCTCATAAATATCAATTGAGTTAAGATTATTTGAAAGATAACTTGCAAATGCTCCTCTGCATGCATTCTCAGATCTCTGTATGCTGTATTCATGGCTATTATTCAAAACTGGACTTGTTGAAATCTTGTTTGGTTGCTTACTATCAAGATGCTTATGTAGCTCAGTCTTGCTACCAAAATAAGTCTTACAATAGAGGCAGAAATTAACTATCATACATCTATGTCTTGTTTGTAAATGTGATCTTACTTTTTGTGGGGAGGGGTTATTATAATGACACAAACCACAGAAATATTGAGATGGTGTCTTTGGTCTAAATAGACCATGCATTAGTAAAACGTGAAGAAAATTGAAAAAAATTAAAACATGGAAAGAATAATTTAGATTTTAACATAAAACATACATCATTTTCAAAAAGATGGAAATAATTTTGTTTTGAAATGCATTTGAATTTTAAAAATTATAAACTATAATGAGGAAAATTTATATATAAACACAGTATAGTAGGGGGAAATAGTAATATATGTAAAACATGTAATCAGTAATAGACATATAAAACAAATAATAATGCATACATGTTTAAATGAAATTAGGTTTTAACAAAATAAATTGAGTACTCACCCATAACCATTATTTAAATAAAATTATATTTAACTAAATAAATAACATCTCAATTTAAAATGTGTATTGAGAAAACACTGAATGACTAATGGAGCATGCAAGACACTTTAAAATAATTATGCAATAATAAAATGAGTGGAGTGAGATGGTAGTATATTAAATAATAAATCGCAAATGAAGAGATATGCACTAACTATAATGTGCAAGAAAGAATTTCCTTCCATCTGTTTAAAATGGGAAACAAAGTCTAATAAATTGGTTTTTTCAAGATTTCACCTCTCTCCAATTTAAAATAAAACATTATTTCCAAAAATGATCGTGTGTTGAGAAAAAACAATGTATTAGATATTAACATATCTCTTTAAAATTAAATAGAGAGAATGCATTTAACAAATAACTGGTATAATATAGACACTTGTACAAGAAATATTCTCAGCAATGAAATAAAGCCATTTCGTTTTTTTGAAATTTGTAAAACAGAAAACCTCTAATACATGATATGCATTTTATTAATTTTAAAAAATGTCTGATGAATCACACTTAAATAATTGTGTTTAACATGTTCTCAAATTAAAAATAGTATTGGATTATTTAAAATTTAAAAACTCTATTGCTTTTTTTTAATATTGGAAAAGATGTCAAAAACAAAATTTTCAAAAATAATAAAGAACATGGTATGTACTCATGCGTTTGAAACACTGTTTTCAGGCATCGGGTTTTTTTTGGTTGAGGTTTGGATGAGATCACTGGATCCAGTTTGATTCTCATAACTAGACATTATTTCCTCAACCTGGTTTTCGAAATTTGGCGACCATACTTCAAAATTTTCATCTTCTTCCAGGATATTATCAAAGCTAAAAAAATTGATTAGCACAAAAAGCATTGCGGATTTTAGATTAAAATATATTTCATAAAGTAAAAATATTGTTTTAATAATATACAAAAATTGTTTTAGATAAATAGAAAACATTAACTCACTTGTTTTTTATCAAAGGAAATTTCAGACCCAGTTTTATACATACTGTGAAAAAATATTATAACGAATTGCAATGTAAAAAACTGATTAGTAATTTGTTACATTGTATAATATAAACTTATTAGATAATATATTTTACTTACATTGTTTCATTGAAGCTAATTTCTGAGTCACTCTTGTAAAGGGTTTCTTGTATGATTTGCTCATACTGGGCATTCCAGCCAGGATATATTAATGAAAGACATTTTTTTAAAAAGCAGAAACGTTGAAATAAAAAACTAGTTTTAACCAAAGCTGAGGTGATAATGAACAATGATAATAAAAAATTTAAATGCAGGAGACATCGAGTTTTGATTGGATGGAGAATATCCAATTAGCAAAAAGTAAAAATCAATTAGGGAAAGTTTTGCTATAAAGTCAATTCATGGTACTTAAAAATCTCAAGTAGGAGAGTTTACGCAAAAGAACTTTTTAACTAATTTGATATGTTGACAGATGCTCCAAGAAAAGCTTTTAAAATGTTAAGTTTTTCGCGTGATTGACAGATTCTCTTTCTGGGTTTGTGGATGCAGTAATAAAAAGATTTTAAATTGAGTACACTTGAATGTAGCAGATTAAAAGCTTCTGTCAAAAACATTGATAATGTGTTTCTAGGCATTTTTTGCAAAAAACCCAAACCCTGGAAAAATTTAAGCATGATTGTAATTCTTTACATAGCCCTGAGCCATGTAAACAGATTGTCAGTTCTTAGCATAGTGTTAAGTAAATCTATAAGCACTTAGATACTATACACTTTTGGGAAACCAGGAATTTTATAATCTAAAACATTATTCTTTATAGAAGAAGGTGGAAACGGTAAATTGATATTAGGATAAACTAGATACATGGGTGTACACATATAACAGATATTGTAACATCCTCCACCTAGCTTGTTACGCCGTGTCTAATCGCTGTTAAGGGATGCTTAGTAAACTGCGGGTGAGGTGTTACCCATTTGTTGATCCATCAAACTTCTCTTTCTTATTAACTAGTTATGTTAATTAAGTACTTGAGTATTAACCATCACTGTTTAGGTGACTGGGCAGTATGATGTTTCCTCTTCAGTTGTTCCATGGGCTCCTGCCCAA
>CABFPE010000085.1:1509519-1522064 GCA_900660155.1 Hofstenia miamia
GCCCTTGCTGAACAGATCTCACAAGGCCATTCCTGCAAAGCCTGTTTTGATGCCTTACAAGCCAAAATGAGACAACAAGCCATTGCTGCTTGGCAACGTGAGAGACGCCTGCTCAACTCAATCTCAGCCTTAGAGATGCAAATTCAGGAGTCAATCCTGCATTCCACTCCAACTCCCCCAGAAGAACCTGAGTATGTAACCTGCACTCTTTTGGACAAGGCTCTCAATGCTCTCTAGGAAAAATTCTCAACAGTTATCTCACAGACAATATCTGCCCACCTTTCTCATGCTTTGTCAGCACTTACAAAGTCCCCTGTGACGCCACCTTTCGTTACCCCCATCACCTCTTTTACAAGTGGAGCACCTACCTTCACTCAGTCTACCCTTTCTCAAGTCGCAACACTAACTACAGTAGCTACGCCAAGTTCTTGTACCCCAAGGGTAACAGTTGTGCCTCTGGCACCCATGAACGTCTCAGTTACTCCCACTACTACGCTTGTTCCACCTTCCCCTCCAAGTGACCCTATCGGGTCTATGACAACTCACGGACCATGCTTCACTCAAACCATTTTGCCTAAAAAGTACCAGGAAATGAACAATCAAATCTTTTCAATAGACACTCAATATTGCCTAAATTCACTGGCAAAATAGATGAAATTTCACAGTCATTTGATGAGTGGCTCTTTCTGTTCAAGCTTACAATGAAGCAGTATAAAACCACTCAAGACGCTGCTGCCACACAATTTCCCATGTTCCTTCAAGGCCTTGCATACAATCAGTACATGATGCTGGATAGGGAAGTTAAGACAAATTATCAGTTACTCATTGGTCACTTAAATGTGACCTGGAAGATGATTTGAACTCTATTATTAAGAAGGCGATTAGCATTGTTTACATGCTACAGAATACAACGTGCATTGAGAGAGATGCTGGTGACCTAAAGACGGGTCAAACTACCACTAAGTAGTTAACCTTGTCAAGTTCTGCTACAGTGCAGAAGAAAACAGACACTGAAAGACAGTCAGCCCACATTCACACTCAGAGTGGGGCAGTTATCCGCCTAATTGCAGATGGGGATGGTATCATCATTGATGAGCCTTCCGTTGAAGTGTGCACTCCCAACACCCTGGTCAAGTTGGTCAACCATTTAAATTAGTTGGAGCACTGCTGCACCTACAGTGTTTATTCACCAAGGCAGGAATTACTGCCTCTGCATTGACTTTTGACTATTAAATGACATAACAGTTAAGGATGCATATCCATTACCTCATGTTGAGGATCTTCTATATGATGCCAGCTAGTACAAGTTATTTTCATGCTTGGATCTCTGTAAAGCCAATTGGCAAATACTGATGAAGCCTGCCAACATCCTGAAAACTGCTTTTATTACGCCTTATGGCCTCTGAGTGGAATTACATGGCCTTTGGGCTTTGTAATGCTCTGGTGGTGTTTCAGCATTATCTTCTCAAACTTGGGATCACTGCATACAAGGATGATATTCTCATTGCTGGACACACATTCTCTGATCACTTAGATAAGCTGGGTCACACACTCAAGATCCTATATGACTCTGGACTCCAGGTAAATGGAAGTAAATGTTCACTAATTTCACCACGAGTCACCTTCTTAGGAAGAGTGATTGAACATGGGAGAATATCTATTAAGAAAGATGCAAAGGACAATCTTGACTGAATGGAGACTCCACCATCACACAAGGACGTCCAACGCCTGATGGGCTTTCTTAATTACTATGGCTCCTTCATCTCTGAACTAGCCAACCAAACCAAGCATATATCTAATCTACTTTGAAAAAACACTAAATTCTGTTGGACCTGGGCTGAACAAGAAGAGCTGGATGCTGTGAAGCAAGAGCTCAGATGGATCCCCAGTCTGAATATGCCTGACTATATGAAGGAATTCATCACCAATTGTGATGCAAGTTCAGTTGCCATCAGTGGCATGCTCAGCCAGATGATCAATGGCCAGGAATGCCCAGTACAATACTTCAGTCAGAAGCTCCGCAATGCCAAGCTAAATTATGGATCAACAAAGTCTGAAATGCAAGCACTCGTCAAGAGTCTGAAGAAGTTTTGATTCTTCATCTTAGGTCGCCAATTCATTGTTCATACTGACAACTCCGTGCTAGCATGGCTTAAGAAATTCTCTGGCGACAAGTCAAACATCATTGCCTGATGGATGGAATATCTCAATGATTTCACATTCACTCTCACTCATCATCCAGGGAGATTGCATCTCAACGCTGATTATTTTACTGCTCTGCTAAGTTATGAGAGAGACATATGAAAGGCACCATGTGAGAAAACTCCGTTTGGATTCATCCCAGCTTGTGAGTACGAGCTCCTCCCTGATATCAGCGCAGATCAGAATGGGAAAGTGATTCTCCCCATTATGGTGAAAGAGGAGATCTCAGAAAAGGAAATTGCCACCCATCAATTACATGACAAAGTCTTATCTGAAATTATCTTTAAAGTCAAGAACCCTGAGCACGCTATCAGCAACTTTGCTAAGAGATACTTCCAATGTTATCATTGGAAGCTTACTGAAGCTGGACTCCTCTACATGCATAGTTGGAAAAATCATCTGGCAATTCCAGAGTATTTCAAGTGGGATCTTGTCCAGAAGATCCATGAATATGGTCATCTTGGGATTATCCAAATGGAGAGAACCTTTAATGCTCATTACATCACCATTGGTATTAGAGCTACTGGCAAGATGTGATTGATAAGTGTGAAGCATGCCTGCTTCAAGGTGCCAGACACTTTCTAGAGCAGAGAGCTCTATAGTCAGGTTGCCAAAAGAACAAACAAAGTAGTCCACATGGACATCAAAAAACTATCAAGGAATGAGCAAGGATTTCAATATCTGTTGGTCTTGATAGATCACTTTACTAAGTATGTATGACTTATTCCTCTTGACAACATCACTGCTGAAGTCATTGGCAAAAGGATCATCAAAGAATGGATTTTTAAACTCGGGCCTATGGAGCATTTGGACTCTGACCGAGGTCCTCAGTTTGAGAACACCTTAATGTCCACTCTTATGAAAGAACTCAAGATAGTACACAATTTTACAACTGCTTACCATCCACAGTCCAATGGCATCATCAAGCAACTGAACTGCACCATCAGTACACAATTTTACAACTGCTTACCATCCACAGTCCAATGGCATCATCAAGCAACTGAACTGCACCATCATTAAACTGATTAGAGTTGCTTTAGCCTGCACTGCTGGTTGGAATTGGAGACATGTCATAGAAGCAGTCCAATTCTTTTACAACACAGCTGTTCACTCCACCACCAAAGTGAGCCCTTTTAAAGCCATGTTTGGCTGCAAAGCCAGCCCTCCTCTGTCCATCATGTTTCTGGACTACAATGAGCCAACCTTGGAGAATTTTGTGAACCAGAAGCTGCAGGAATTCCAGGAAGTGCAACTACCCATCTGCTGGAATACCAACCAGTCTGTCATTTGCCAGAAAAGAACTTCGACAAAAAGTTGTATGGCAAACCTCATAAAAATGGAGATTTTGTATTTGCTTATTTCCTGTGCCAGGTTACTGACTCTAACCAAGTACAAAAACTTGACACTAATTGGCAAGCACCTTTTAAAATATTTAAAGTACTAGATCACCACTGGTACCTATTAGATAACAGTAAAGTCACCCATTTTCAGTGACTTAGATGAACGATTAAGGATATACAAAATTCAGTCATTGATAACAATAACAAGTTTTCTCTTATCAATGACGGCATTAATGAGATAGAATATTATGATAACCTCACTGAATGTGAGAAAGACGATGTTACGCAGGTCAATTATGATAGTAACTTCAGTAGTAGTAGCAACACTATAGCTACTCATATTTTGCCTAAAAGAAAAGCTAGAGATCAGAGATATTTAGACCATTTAAATACCCAGGAATGGGACCTTAATCTTATATCTTTGTTTAGCAACTATGAAATGAACAGAGAGTCAACCCAAGTCAAAATGCTGAGTGTGACAACTAATCAACCTGTGATCAACAATGCTGAGACGATCAGATGAAGGCACTTCACAAAAGTGAGAGCGCCCAGCAGAAGACTCCAGCCATAGCAGCCGCCACTATGAGGGGAGACAACTCTCTCCTTGGGAGTGGACTTCCCATGACTACACTCAGAGACAACTCTCTGAGTGGGAGCAAACCTTGGATGACTATGCATGGAGACAACTCTCAGTGCATGAATCAGAGGAGCATAGAGTGCCTTTTGCCCAACATAGCCTTGCCCTGTGTTGACTTGAAACCCCCTCTTAGTCCTGATCCTTCCTCCCATGACTCAGCTGGTGTTAGGTCCTGGAAAGCCAAGGAACATAAAGCTAAGACACCTAAGGTTGGTGACAAGATCTTACATCTGTACTTTATTGCTACTCAGAAAATGGTTCATTTAGTTTGTGATAACATATCAGAAGAAACTAAGAATAGGTTACAATGGACATTCAACACTAAGGATTTAACCTCCTCCGTTGACATGATCCCCTTTACCATTTTGTATAGCAGCTCCTACCAGCCCACAAGCATGTATAATACTCACATGATCTCAGCTATTAAGATCATCTACACAGATCTGCTCTTATGTAAGAAGATCCCGACTCACAGTCTCACAGTCAATATTTGTCTGATCATTGATACATGCATCAATTAATATCAGCTTGCCTGGCCTCTGCTCTGATGTCTCCAATCTCCACGTCAGTTTTGCGTTTTGCAAAGCACTGCCATCCTGCAAGAAATTGATGAGGTGTGGACAAATTTGAAGGCAGATCGCAGCCTGGAGACACATTGGCCTACCATCAATATTTGTAGCCCCACTTCACAATATCATTGATCCATCAAGAGAACGCTTGCTGAGTTACATTTGTCTCATGACACTCAAGATTGTCAGAACTTTTCAGAAAAGATGTTCTTGGAAAAATTCGCACCAGTGATTCAATCCTGTGGAGCCATGTGGGTCCTCACCACTTTTCTCACAGTTGATCCTCACCTTCAGCTACCAATGGATAATTGCTATCGTCCTGCTGCTTGGAAGGTTAAGAACTGGCTGCTCCACTCTTGCTCATTGCCCACCTCTCCTGGGAAGACTAAAAAAGCAATGGAAAGTTTCGAGAAGTTCTACGCCCATCTCATCAGATCCAGTGGACCCCTTGGTCACCTTCCACCTCAAATGATTTGTAAACTGATTAGGAGTCGCCTTTTCCGACTTAAATATCTTCTTGGACACACTCAAGAAATACATGTGGGGAGCCACTGCCAAGACCAATTACCTTCTCTTAACCCTGAGTATGCACCTCTGTGTACTAGTCGACTCATGCAGCATGAATACAATTCCATGAAACAATTCATTTGCTAGTTGGCCACTAAGACGTTCTGTCATGTACTGAAATCTTATTCAACCTGGAGTGGCTCAATTATCCTGAGTGTGGGTACAGCAAACTCACCCAAACCTAGCAGCAAGCAACTAAGGATGGCGAGATCATCCCAATCACTGTTTTAGGGCAGACCATGAAAACGCCCAAACAATTCTACCACAAGGAAGAGCTCTTATCCTCATCAGCTATTGAGGTATCACCAGCAATAAAAGCCCTTATTGAAGCTGTCACAGTCTCACCCAAGCTCATACCCACTTGGTCTCTTAACAATAACAAATGAATCTTAATGATTGAGCACCACCCTGAAGAATTCACAGATAAACCATCAATAGTCAATAGAGTTGTTGAGCCCAACAGTGACAATGATATCTTAGGTCTCATGAAATGGTGCCTCACTGAGATGCTAACCAAAGAAGAGTTGGTCCGTCTACTATCGCCAGGGCAACAACTTGCCTTGGACGTAGAATGTACCACAGCCTGCTTTCGCCTTTCTACCATTCAAATTAAAAATCTACAGAGCCATGGACTCTGCAGTGCTGTTTGGGATTCCATCAAGGACGCCAAAATAAATTACCCTGTCACAATCAGAACAGCCTCCCTTTGGAGCAAGTTCAGCTTTGCACAGTTGGAGAACAATGTTGAGAAAAACAACCTTCTCTGTATCCCACCGCCTTGTTTAATGAGGCCACTGATTCTGCCATCATGGAGAGTACACTGTGGAAAGAAAAAAGTTTCTGCCCATCTCACTGACCGCATTAATTACGTCTCAACTGCCTCTGAAGTCAACAGAGCCATGCATCAAAGGAGTACAAAGACAACTGTGATGCATTGTTGGAAGGTGGTAACCTCAAGCAGGTGTACATTGATGGGAAACTAACTATCAAAGATATCTTTCAAAAGAGCCAGCCTATCTCTACTCAGCTAGAGAAGATCCACTGTACCATTAACTCACTTGACCTTCATGTCATCATTTTATTCCAAGCCAGAGGTGACCTGATGTGGGCCAACAAAGCAGAGACAATAACCTGATACTACAATGTAACCAAGTGTATCAAGATCACAACCATGTTGTGCACTGGCATCACAGACCCTGAAGAGATGACGCTGCAGCAAGTTAATGAGTACTGTGTGCTATTTGTCAACCTAGCTACCCATATGGGATCTCCCAATACCAAGATTAGCGTGAATGATGCACATACCTCGGACACTGACGCCTTGATGATGCTCCTTATCACCCTCAAGGGCCTCCATCTGAATGAGCGTTTTTATGACACCTTCACCTGGAGGTTGAATGTACTATGACAAAATTGTCCTATCAGTTTGAGGTTACCAGAGCTCAAGTATTTCAGGCTATTCAGCAAAACCGTCACTCAAAGGGAGGCATTAATGCAAGTCACTAGGCGACCCCACTACGCAGAAGTTTCATCTTGGGATGATGTATTGGCGAAAGAAATGGTTGAAGAAGCCCAAAAGTTGCTGTGTGGTCCTACAGTCCAACTGTTACCGCAGCTTTAACAGTGCAATAGGGGCATGTAAAGTCACTCGGGGCCTTTGTCACCAAGTCTAATGAAAAAATTTCACGACTTTTTTAGTGATATTCCTAATCTTAATAGGTGGAGGGTATTCTCACACAGGTCAAATAGCTTAAGGAAAATTATATAGGATTAAAAATTGTTCAGCTCAGTTTAAGCCATATATTGATCTACATATGGTGTGAATGATTAATTAAATATATACTATCAGCAATGGAATTAAACATTTTATATTGTTTATGATTATTTACTTTCAAGAAGGTTTCTTCAAATTCCAAATGTCCATTTGAAATATGCACACATTAATTTTGGTATAAGTAATTAACAAATTTAAAGTGAAATCAAATTTTATTAACACTCAAAATTTAAATGTGTAGAAGAATATAACATCAGCCAATAATTATCTGTTTTATTACTTCATGTTAAAAAAGTTTTGATCCATGGTTATCTCACACATTGTCCACCATTGTTTTAAATTATTTTGAATAAATTAATGAATAAATTTATTTTATTAGTAAATTTTAAAGTTCACATTAGCTGAAAGTTATTTTATTCAATTGTTTTGGCAAATTGTTGCTATTATTTATCATGAAAAGTTATTTTAGAAATTTGAAGAATTTTGTCCAGAAGTACATCCAATTCACAATCTTAGAAATATATATTCCCTGTGCTGAATGTTTTTGTTTGTTTTACATTTATGACATGTATTCTTTTAATTAGCACAGAAATTGCAAATCATTTTAAGACATCCATGATAAAGCTACTTGTAAGAATAAAATATATCATTCTATTATGTCAATAATTGTTTAAGCAGACATTGATGTCACTATTAACCAACAATTTGAATGTGAAGTTTGATAACAACATTTTCACATTCTCAAAAATTAAATTTAAGTATTAATATATTTTTCCAAAGATTTATGAATGTTTATATATTTGGATTAAGCATTTACTAAACACAAAGTTTTGATTAAATTTTCTTAATAGGAACTTCATCACATTATATCATGGTTAATGTTGAAGTTTAACATCAAATAAATCAATGGACTGTTGCTAATTGATATCAACAAAATAAACAGGAATTTTTTGTAGAGATCACAAATATTACATTTGTAGCTACAAGAAATGCTTTACTTCCTTCAAAGAAAAGCAATATTTTACAAGATCATGTGCTTAAACAAGCACACATTAAAATAATGACTAATGCAATTTGATTTCACTACATTAGAACATTATATTAATAAATATTTATCTTAAATTGTTCAATGCTTCTAAATCCAGTAGGTTCATTACTACCCCAGACATTTTTATGAAATATCTTAATAATAATTAGCCAGATAATGTAAAATTGCTTACATCTTTGATTATAGATGTGCTTGACAATACTACACAATAGATTTCAAATGAAATTGTTTTGCATATGATAATTTTCAGTTGATATGACAGCACTAATATACATGTAAGTGGGCTGATATTTCCCATTGCAGCTTATATAATGTTTTTTTAAACCATATTTTAGAGGACATCATCTTTAGTCGAAATTCAAAGAGTTTAATTTTAAGCATTTCTGTGTAGTTACCTTGCTTTTAATTTTCTGTTTTAAACAAATTATAACTCTTTTATAGCCATCATAGTAAGAAATTATGGACTGGTTAATTCATGTTTCCTTGTTTCATTCATCTTAGATCAGCCTTTAGATTGCCAACCATATGCAAAAGAAGAAAATTTTCCACAAGTAGTATAATTACCCTTAAGAAAAAAGAAAAAAATAATTTTTTTTAAATAATTTGTTTTTGATAGGAAATAGTAACATTTTGTAAACTAATATACTTTATAGGTACTGTGCCACTTGCAACTGCCAAAACAGATCATTCTTGTGTGAAATACCTCAGTGAATTATACCATTTGATGTAGCTAGTCCAAATATTAATTTATAATAATTCAACTATATGCATGTTTTTGATTAATTTTAATTATATTTGCCTGATTGTTCAGGTTGTGCCAATATGTTTGGCAAATCCCCCTAAAGAATACTTGTGTACCAACTACCTTATATTGACAATGCTGCAAATCAAGATCATCAGAGTTCTTAAATTCAGTATCAAGTTTCATGCCTTTAATAACATCACTGTCAACAGTAATGAATTTTAAAATACTATTTGATTCAATGTCATTCCAAAATAATCAGTTGTGTCAAATTATATATTATTTAAGGAAACAAATGTTTCTTCTCTGAGTAGATTTACTGAATTGAACATTTTTTTTGATTTTTAACAAACTACTGCAAATCCTATTGATTTTGTAGGCCATGCTTCTCTAGGTAAAATAAATAAAGTCAAGTTGCTAGATAAAATTTCATTATTTCTAAAAACATTTACCTCTAAAATTTTCAATTGTAGTAATTATGGTGTAATAGACATTATTTTTTTAATGTAGTATATTATAATGATTTTTGATAAGATACAAATTCCCAAAAGTGAAATATAATTATGTGCAACTCTGACATAATGTGACATAATCCATCAAAACTATCATGTGTTGTCAAGATGAGAGGAAAGGATGAAAGAAACTAAGACTAAAAATATTGATAATGATTATAATGATTAAAATGTAAAAACATGATAGGATTGATTATTTCATTTTGTAAATGTTTTGTGCAATTATATTTAAAATTATGCTCGACAGTATTTTGACAAAACAAAAGATGGTCAAACAGCATAGTCAAATTAATGCTGACGTTGCGTAATTGTAGCAGAAATATTAAACGAGGGAAAAACTGTAAACAAGAACGATTAACAGGTACTAGTCGAGTATTTAGTTGTTTATTACCAAGTGCTATAAATATACTGAACGTGATGTAATTAATGATGAGCAAATCTACTTTGGATTCATTTTCTCTTGTCAGGTTATTTTATATTCTGATGGAAAGCTAAACATTTATGAGCTAGGGTAATTGTATGGTGGTTCCCACATCCAGTTAAAGGTATGCTGGAGCAGCCTCCTAATAGCTATTCCACAGCGGGGAGGGCGACAGCTGTAGTTACCTTGTGTGCTCTTAGGTTACGGATAGGTGTAGGAGTTTTTTTACCATTATAGCTTTCCTACTTGTCATTGCTTGCCTGATATTATTATTGCAGCCAGTAGGCTTTACATGTTAACTCTCTCATTGATGAACTTCAGTTATTTATTACATTCCTTACACTACATGATGATTGGTGATTTAATAGTGTTTACATTTAGATGGTTATTTAGATTGTATCTTTATATTCTATTACATATAGCTTATTTAATAGTCACAGCAAGTTGCTCATTGTTTCATACGGTAGACCTCTGGCTGACTTCTAGTTCTATTTTTCTGCAGGCGGCATTGATTGTTTAACATCCTCCACCTAGCCTATTTGCGCCGTGTATTATTGCTACTAATTATCACTCAGTAAATTGCGGGTGAGGAGTTACTAGTTTGTTGAACCATCAGACTATTCTCTCACACAAATTCATAATAACAAAAACAATCAATGCACTAAATTCTTAAGTAGTTGCAAATCCCATCACACTGAGTTCGCAATTCACATAATCATTCCTTTGTTGGTTTCTACCTCACAGTGGCAGTTCCATTGGTAAGATGCAGCTGGTGCATGTGTTCCTGGATATGCATGCCTACCTTCGAGGGTCGATCCTGTCTTCCATTATCTCTGCTTTATCTAAATAAGTTGGAGTCAGTTGGTAGCTAAAAAGGCTCTTGTATATTAAATTAAGTTAATAAACCAAACACTTATTATAAAGGAGAGAATTGGAAAAATGTCAACTCCGTGTTATGTCTAATCTAAGAAAAGTAATAGGTTTTCTATAAGTAACACACTAATAGCAGAGTGACATGATTCTACACTCATCTGTTATTATCAATGTCACCACTACAGTGTTGATTGTTGACTTTGTTAATATTCCATTTATCATTATTGTTATTGTGTTGATATTGTCCAAGTTTGTCATGATCATTATTGGTGCTTGGTTTTTTGGAGTCAGTGCTTGAGCTAGTTTTCTGATTCTTCTTCTGTTTGGGGATGTTCCAGTAATTTTGCTTCAGACTTGATTACAATGTCGTCTTCATAATATGCTTCCTCTTCTCCAAACATATTGATTTGTTTCCTACAGTTGTAGCACTTAATGTCTCTTTCTCTATTTTTCTTCGGCTTTCCCTCTTTGCTTTTTATGTTGACAAACTTCTCTGTTTTATTTTCCTTGTAAGCTTTCATATTCCCTGTCTGTGTTTTATAACTGTTTCACCATTCTGTCAGCTTTTCTTTATTCCATACTGCTTTCTTGTAGATGCTGGCGTTGTTTTCAACAGTTGCCTGTATGTCTACAGCTTTCCTAATCATTTTCTCCAATTTGTCATCAACATCACATTTAATTTCAAATTGGGTCCAAATATTCTCTGGCATTCCCTTGCAAATGTGGGAAAAGAGATTGTATTTTGAGTATTTATTTCCCCTTGAGCTGAGTGTCACCAATTGCTCCACCTACTGGATGTAATTTCATATGTCATCTGTCTTTCTCATCTTTGTCAAGTTCAGTATAATTTGGTACTGATTTTTAAAACTTTCATTCTCATAGTAGTCTACAAAGTCTCCAATTAACAGTTTGTAGTCTTGTTTCATATCAGTATCTAAGATTAAGTAGGGTTGGGACGCCTCTCCTGTCAGGTATAATGGGAATCTTGCAGCTGCTGCCCATTGGTTTACTTTCCTTTTGGCCATTGTAATTTCAAACATTTGCAGCCATTTGAGAAATGTTGGATTGTAGCTGTTGGCCTTTCCATTGAATTTTGCAAGGTTGCCTTGCATGGTATTGCGTCATTGTGACTGTATTCTGGCAGCATCAACCTTTCATAGGTTGGTCCCCTCCATACATTTGTCTGTTCATTTATTGTGAGTTAGTTCATAACAGATTTCATCAATGATTATTTTCTTCTCCTCTTCCTCTTCTTCTTCTGCTTCTGTAAATCGTTTTTTGAAATTTGTGGGTGACGCCTGTAGGCTCCTCTCTTTCAGTTGCTGAACTGTTATTTCATGTGTTCTTGTTGTCCTTGGGTTTTCCTCTTTGTTTTTTCATATCACTCTCAGTTTGTATCTCAACTCTTCTAGCTATTGTCCTTGTTTTTCATGGTTTTTGTCTCTGTCCAGGTCTGTTGACCTGAGCTTGTCTTTGAGCTGTTCTATTTCTTGGTTGTTGTCCAAAATTAGCTGCCTGTTTGCATTTTCTAATTGTCAGCACAAGTTTTCCCATTTTGCATTCTGCTCCTGGAAGCATTTGTTCAATTGTGCTAATTGTGTTGTTAGTGCTTTAATGTCTTTCTGGAAGTTTTCACCTTGGTTTTCTAGGCAATTGTCCATTTCAATTTTTAGTTTTCTCATTGCATTTTCATTCTCATGTTCCAGTTTTGCCATTCTTTCCACCAACAATTGTATTTTGGATCTTAGTATTGTTTACATTTCATTTGTTTGTCTTAAAATATTTAAGACTTCACTGGATCCTGTTTCTGGGGACATGTGTAATGTTTTGAGTTCTGTGGGGAATACATCTGTTTCAGAG
>CABFPE010000085.1:1544370-1562057 GCA_900660155.1 Hofstenia miamia
TCACACTGAGTTCACTATTCACACACTAATTCCTTCAATGGTTTCCACTCTAAAGATGAAGCTTAATTGGTAGATGCAGCTGATTGGTGTGTATCTGGAACCGCATGGCAAACCTTTGAGTGTCGATCCTGTCTTCCATTCTCTATTTATCACCTAAATGAGTTTTAGTGATTTACGCAGTTAGAGAGGCTAACGTAAATTAAGTTAAGTTAATAAACTGAATACTCATTGTGAAGGAGAGAGTTAGGAGATTGTTGAACTTACTTATCATATTATCTAAGAAAAGTAATAAGTTACTATGAATTCAGTACAAAAAGTGGATTGGCATGATTCTACACTTTCCAAGTTTTGGGCTAACCCAGCCAACCACAAATATCACTGTGATATCGATATTAAGGAATTTAGGTCATTTAAGGCATTATCAATAAATTATATCACTGCGATATTGAAACGATTTATTTTTTAATTCCCAAAATATGTGATATCACAACAATTTCACATCGATAACTAAACTGAGATTTAAATAGCATTTAAAAAAACGTGGGCCTATTCCGTTTGTAATAATTACTATAGTTACAATATATTGAAAGCAAATATTTTTTGTTTAAAATATAAATTTTACATAAGATAATATATTGAAATTTTATAAAACTTATTTTCGTACAAACTTTGATAAATTGCATTAAAATCATTATCAAGTATAAATGGGACAAAATTTGTATCGTTGAAATAATGCCAATGCCAAGTATAAATATAAAAATTATATAGAAATGTATATTATATGTATTTGTTTTAATTTAAGGCTTCATATTTTAATCACTATTAATTTTTAAACCTTTGTAATGGNTATTAATCATTCGACGTTAATCTTTGTTTGCAGCTTAGTTCTTTTGGTTGATGCTACAATGATTTCTATTACAACCCAGTTTCCTTTCTTGATTATTAACTGGTTTTATTAAGAAGACTAAAATTATTTATAGGTTTTGCTTAACAATATTTTCCTTGATCAGATGATCACCTCAAAATTTAAATTTCTGTTAAGACCTGTTTTGTTCAATAGCCAAGCAAATAACTTCTAGCTGAACTATTTTCTGCCATATTCTTTTTTGTGACCTGCATAAATTACACTGATTAATAACTAAAGGTTTTTACAAAAATAAAATTTTCTAAATAAAATTTGTAAATTATTGCACTATTATACTTGGTCAGAATATGTGATATACATTTACACAGTGACACTGAAAAGATTGTATTCTGTCACATGCATCCTATAGCTTGGCTTTTTATTCAAGCAGCTTTGCCCTCTCACTATGGACCAGCATATGTGCTTCCTCAATCAAGTCTCTAGCTTGCTTGTCCTTCTATTGTATTGCTTGGTATTGTAGTTTTTTCATTAATTTCAGGATTATTTCCTTGCATCAAAAGTACTTCATCTCTTTTAGAACTGGGTTCACTGTAATCATCATTTGCAACTCATTTAGTAGTTCCAAGAGCAGTTCAAAATATTTTTTCTATAGCTATATGCCTTTTAAGGCAATCCTCATTGCCCTTTGTGTGTCAATGGTTGCTGAGTGTGCTAATGATATGTCTAGTTCTCTGTCCAAGTAGAAGAACTTAAGCAATTTGGCAATTTTCATAGGGTTTGCTACTTCTTTGAAGAAGAAGCTGAGATTATTTCTGACCTTATCTTCAGTTCATCTTCCCTGGGTTGTTAATAATCTTTTTGAAGATGTTGTAGTACTTGTATATATTTTCCCATAAATCTAACCAAATGATATTGCTTATTCCTGTGTGTAGAAATTAAAATTGTTGTTGCACTTGCTGCCTTTTTTGCTTCTTCTATTTGTTTGTGGTAGCTACAATTGTTGTATTTTCTCTTATCTAAAATTATATATATATATATATATATATATATTATTCTTACGATTGAGCAATCTAAATCAACTAGCAACAATACAAGACAATGGGAAACATTATGGAAGAGAATGTTTAATCGATGTTTAAAGTATGTCAAGGAAATGCTTGAAGAGGCGCAATACCTAAATAAAAAATTAAAGGAGTTGTATGCTAGATCTTCGACCTTATCGCAAGCCAAATCAAAGTTTTCACATGTTGAAAGATACTCACCTCTGAAAAATATTCTTAAAAAACAATCCGGTTTTTTTCAACAAACAAAAAGCGCGCTATAAAGAAGTAAATTTCTACTACATTTAGATGACCTAATAAACGCTACTTAAAATATCTTATTAATTAGCGTGAACAGATCAAATGAAGCTTGGTTTGTTTCTAGAGGTTAACATTTTACATGGAAATTATGTAAACTCAATCAACCGGCATTGTTGTTAAGCACTTAGAAACTTAGAAGACTACAAGTCTATGAATTATTTAAAATTATGTAGAGCTTCCTTTGCTCTTTCTTATACAATNTTGCCAGCCACATTCCACCATCAAATTTAATGAAATGTTTGGTATAATCAAATATTAGGATTTACTTAAAACACTTAAGAAATTGAGACATTTTACATTGTGTGCTGTTTGTCTAGAATTTTTTTGAAAAATATGGATCCATGAAAATTTTGTGAATTGGATTAGATATGGATCGGAAAATATTCGATCCAAGGCAGCCCTGTCAAATAACTATTTTTTGCCTAATTGATTCAGCATGAAATCTTTGCGCCAGTAGAAATAACGCAAAAGTGGCTATTTAAATTTATATTTTTTAAGCTAATGACATAGTCGGGAATTTAATAATTTAAGCAACTTTGTATTCTATACGTTTTCTCAAAATTTAACTTATTAAAAAAGTTAATTATTAATTATTTTTATTAGATGGCATATTCAAATTTTATCAGCAGTGCAGCCAATCAAATTATATTTCCAATTCAAGTATGATAATAAATACATTTAATCAACCCCATTTTATGGCTGAGTCTGCACTGGATAATAAGGGGATGATAAATGCAGATAAATGCAGATAGTGCAGGACAGAGCATTATAACGTTAGAACTGGATAAAACCTATTAGAAATTGAATACTAAATCCCTGAATACATCAACATTATATTCATTATTAATTTAACAGTACTGGACTGTCATAATTGTGTATCAAATTGACTCCAATAGACAACTTGCACATTTTTTCCAGAAAAGATTTAAGCAAATAGTTTTAGAACTATTTCACAAGCTGTGGATTTTTGATTTTATTACCATTGACTGCTTAACAAAGAAATAACTCTATCTCAGCTTGCTGTCGATGTGCTTGCCATATTCCTGCAACTATTGTACCTAGAGAAAGATTGTTCATGTCATACAGTTTTATCATCAATACATTTAGATTGCTTAAGTGATGAAATTGAAATAAAAATTAGATGTTGCTTCTGAAATAGAAAAATTGTTCTGTAATGCATTCCTCACTTAAATTTTTAAGTTTATCCTACTTTCAAAAAATATGTAATTTCCTTGATAAGTATGCAAATATGCTTTGACAATGCTGGCCAACACTTTGCATGCGTAAAACTTGCTTAGAAAAATATTGGAACACAACATAATATTTTAGCATATCAAGGTTGCACTACATTGTGTTATTTTATTTATTGCTGTTCATATGCTAGTTAATGAGAGGATTTTTTTACTAAAACATAGCAGATTGTGTGCATGTGATGATAGACAACTGCCTGTTAACTTACTGATGACAAATGCCCGCAGATGAATTATATATGAAAAATATGAGAAATTATGACTATTGAAATATTACAGTTACTCTGGCTAAATCCGTACAGGACAAAATAAATGCAAATATGGAAAAGTCAGCCCATGCCCCTCTCCACTTAAAATTTTCTGCATCACCATTATTCATAGGCAATCACGCCCTTGAATGTGAAAAAGAAGTGATACCAACTTAAACTAAGATTTTTCAAGTTCTTGAAAATTCCATGATAATGTTTGAAAGAAAGCTTTGAATGTCACTAAAATTAGAATTAACTTTAGTTGGCATCTTTTAAGTATGTGAGCAAAACCAATAATTATATTATCAAAAACTTTTAATTGGTCATTAAAAACATTAAATTTTGCACGTAGGCATGATCATGTTAGTGAATACAGAGGAAAGTATAATATATCATCCCCGCTATATCAAGTACAATTCCATGCAGCTTCAATTTTATTTAAGTATAAACATGACCGACAATCAATTTCTTTTCTTGATAATTACTTAAAAGTAAATCTGCGATCACATAAGTTTATTTGTAGCAGTATTTCATATCCTAGTTTTCACCGAGCAGCCTCTAATATTTGGAGTGATTTAGATAATGAGACTAGAGTAGAAAAAAATTACAAAAAATTTAGAAAAAAATTAAAATGTGCACTTTTACATCGACAAAATACAATNCATGATCATGTTAGTGAATACAGAGGAAAGTATAATATATCATCCCCGCTATATCAAGTACAATTCCATGCAGCTTCAATTTTATTTAAGTATAAACATGACCGACAATCAATTTCTTTTCTTGATAATTACTTAAAAGTAAATCTGCGATCACATAAGTTTATTTGTAGCAGTATTTCATATCCTAGTTTTCACCGAGCAGCCTCTAATATTTGGAGTGATTTAGATAATGAGACTAGAGTAGAAAAAAATTAGAAAAAATTTAGAAAAAAATTAAAATGTGCACTTTTACATCGACAAAATACAATCGGAGACACAATCATGCTAAACACATTTACTGATTTTTTACACTGAGCTCACTACATACATAGACACACACACAAATTTTTTATTATTATATATTTCATATTCAGTTTGTAGATTAATTGTAACTTTTTAGCAAATATATTGCTTTGACTCTTATTATTATTATTATCATGGCGATGAATACAAAAATTATTATAATGGGTCTTAATATTTTTGCCTGATAATTATAATAGTGCTCAATTCTATTATTATTATTAAAAAAACTTTTTTTGAAAACGACTGAATTTTTTGGTATATATGAAATAGATTAAGCAATAAGTTACATCCATATTGAATTTTCTGAATAAAATAGTATCTTGAGTATTTTTTAATAAGAAGTTAGATTCCTTAGCGAATAATGCTCAGATCGAATTCCGATTACTTACATTTGTTTCAACAATAAATTTTGTATCTACCCATGGTTTCCATTGCCTTTAATTTTTTTTTTTAAGAAATCTTAAATTGAATCATTAGAGGAGCAGGATGATTTATTTAAGACTTTACTTAATCAAACAGTTGTGAACTATACTTTGCTTTAAATAAGTTTAAAAGTTTGTTCTAGAAGAAAAACGTAAATTAGAAGAGAATAAAAGTGATCTGAAATCGATCTGAGCATTATTAATTGCACAATAAACGTTTTATTAAGATCATTCCCTTAAAAAATTTTTATTAGGGTTATAACATTGCAAAAATTCTGATTGTTTTGCGAATAATACTCAGATCGATTTCAGATCACTTTTATTCTCTTCTAAGCTTTATTTTACATCGAGAAGGTCTTTTTAAATTACTTTAGGCGAACCAAGAGCTGATTTTGCTAAGACCGACTGGGGAAAATTATTACTGCAAGAACCAATATAAGTGTGGGAAAAAATATTCAAATAAGTAGATTGTTGTATGTAATCATCTTGTTTATCATTTAGCAGTAAGATGTACTAAAATTAAACAAGAAATTACATTATAATACATAAGCGCCCTTAAAATAGATCCTTAGTTATATTTAGTGCTCTTATAATAGTTTAGTTTAATTTGTATTCAGCTCCCTTACAATAGTTCATTTTGTAAAAATTTGGAACCCGACTTCCCCTAAACGAATGTCTTTATCTTGCTCCAATTTAAGGCGCAATTGAAGCATTGCATAGCAAAGTTACACATCAAGTTTAACAGTTAGAAGCGGTTTACTTTTTTACTACGTGGACACGGTTTGGGGTACTTATTGTACCCTACAGATATTATTGAATAATACAAATAGTTTATTGCTTAAACAAGTTTTACAAAGATGCGAGTTACACAAAACAGTGTCTCATTTGCTCAAATGAAGCATAATCTGATATTCAACTTTCTTATGTTCTTTTGAGGGCCGACTCTGTCTAGTAATAATTCGTCCTCATAAGTGACTCACTTACACCCTACGCAATATTTCGAAGGAATGAGCAATGGTGTAAACAGGCCTAGTTGTAACACGTATGTTGCTGGCCTACCGGGCCCAATTGGGCCACGGGCTGGGCCAAGGCGAAAAAATCATTATTGTGGGATGTTGAGGGGACTTGCCCAGAAATTCATGGCTGAAGTGAGGGTCAATAGGCTTTGGCTACTTTTGCAAAAAAATAATATATTTTAAAGAATTTCCATGTATATTATGAGTTTGTTTTACGGATTGTGTTCAATAAGGCTCGCAATTAATATGGATTTTATTGTATTTCAATATAATTTGTTTGTTAACAGCTTTGATTGGTTTTAGTAAAATACGGACTATTTAACTAAAGATTGCGGGTCTAGGTTTGGCAATTAAGCCAAGTTGGACACGTCTGCCGAACTGTTCCAGAGCAATTTTGAGACAGTACCTGAGCTGTGGGTTTGGGTCAGGCTAAAAACAGCGAGCCTCTACCTCTACAGCTTGGGCATAGAAAATTTTAAGGATTTTCTTGAATTTTCTAAGTAATTTAAAATACAAAAGAAAGCTCCGCCAGATTTATCATTAACCAATCCTCCTCGAATCGAATCATAAAAAACTATAAAACTCCATTAAAAAGTCATGAAGACACTTTAGAATCCTACTTTTTGCTAAAAAAAATCGTTTGAGTACTAATTGTAAAGGTCAAAGTATTGCCTGTTTTCATATGTTATAGTTCTGATAATGATAGCAAACTCTATTCGTTCTTGGACGCTATGAAGAAATGAAATCATACTTTTGAATTTATTTTTCGAAACCTCCTACATAATGTTTTATACAAATGAGTATGCAAACGACTATGGCCTTAAGGATCTATAAAAAAAATTCTCTACCCTCTATACAAAAATTTCCCCCAATGTACACTTTGCATTGGAATGCTAAATTTAATGATTATACCTACCAATAACTTTGTTTTAAATCTTTACCTCATTATATTAATCGTATCTAGTTATTTGAGCATAATTTTGCCGGATCTCCATAATTTTGCCAGATCTAGCCATTGAAATGAACAACAGTCCAGTCCAAATCCAATCCATAATTGCAAAGAAGAACCTTCATGCTAAATGTGTCTAATTAATTCCTTTCTACTGATATACATGTATCAATTTCGTAATATCAAATATTTTATCGTAAAATGCAAAAATGCTAGGCCTACTTCTTTTTCAAAAAGGTCGTATTATTGTTGAATATCCGTCTACAACAACTTTTGCAAAGGTGTTTTTTGCAAATGAATATTCCAATATTTTCATTCATTTTGGAGCATCAGTAGATAAAATGTGGGTTTAGATATTACATGATTAGTATTACCATTTGAAAGTGTTCTATCATTAGGCTTTGCATCTGTCGTCAAAAAGGTTTCAATTTTGTTGAAAATATTTGTTGATATATAGAAGGCTGTGAATTCAGTCATTCTAGAATATATTCTTAGACAAGGCTATCTGATTATATAATTTAACTATAAAATATTGTGTAGCACACTACATTTTTTAAGATGGAAGAGTCAATCTATTTAGTCAGAATGTCTGGGGTACAAAAAGTACCCCAAATTGTCTCTATGTAGTATACAACAATATTTCAGGTCGTTGTGCTCAAATTATGTTGAAACTTTAAAATTTAGTATTTCTATGATTTTCATGAAAAGTCAATCAATATCAACAAGTTTCATAAATCTTTCAAAATTATTGAAGAATTAAAGGCTCTGGGGTACGAAAAGTACCCCAAACGGTTGTTAACTGTTAATTGAAATCGAATAAAAACTAAAGCCAAATAATTTAAAGAGCGCTGAATACTATGGAGAGGCCGCTGAATACAAGAAAATCCCCGAAAATCGGCTATTCAACGCCATAATAATAATAATAATAATAAAAAAATAATAAAATTATTACTATTATTAATAATAATAATAATTATAATAATAGTAATAAGCCTAAGTAATTGGGCAATGGCTATTTTAGTTTCTACTAATAGACTTTCCATGGTGGGAACAGGAATATCCGTCTGTTGGAAGTCAAACTTGTACTTGTTTAATTGGTCTAGGAGCAATGGTTCTTAATAAATATATCTAATGAGCATATATTTACAACATGAGTTTGCATATGTACAATAAAATTATTATTGCATGTTATTGACATACTACCTATGTATTCAATCTTCTCGCGAGGATTGCGACTTTACATGGAAATAGAAATTACTTTCCCTTCAATGGATTTTGGAAATTCTTGAAGAAAATATCCACCCCATTGAAATGGTGGGAAAATTATGAAGCAATTTTTTTTTAAAATTTGATGACGTTGGCAACACGAACATCATAAATGCATATTTATTATTTCGTATTTGTATTATTCGAAAATTTTTAGAACAGATCTATCTTTTGCACAACAGTATATTGTGGTAGGAAATACCATGAATAAAGCAGAATGGTCGACACATTCGTATACATGGCCAAGACAAAATGTACCTAAGTGGCAATCATACGATTTTGTTGTGTATGGCTAAGACTCGAAAAAAAGACTCTAGTGCAACTCTTGTCAAATATTTCAATTCAGAGAAGTATATCCTTTTTGCGATATTTGAATATATTTAAAACTATTCTTCTGAATTTTTGACATGAAGTATATGCTATGTAGCTTTAGTAATATTTGAATTAATTTTCAGCTCAGCTTTTCTTTTAGACTCCCGATTTTTCGGTTTCTTAAATATGACATTATTTTCAAAGAAGATGGAATTTTGAATCATTTGGTCAAAATTTTTTATTCACAATATTGCATGCATCAGCTAAATTTTCAAAGCTGTTAATAACGGGTTTTGCTGAAAATGTGGCTGTACAACTCCCAATTCTGAAAGTGCATTAGTAAAATTGGAGGGCAGTACTTTAATTCAGCACTTAACACAGACATACCAGATACGAACAAACTTTACTGCTATTTGCTAATGCTTAGTATTAATTTTTGACAGTAATAAAATGAAATTTGTGAATTCTTAATCGGAAGATACATCAATAGTAGATTTTGGCATTTATTCTGTTGTGTAATGTTGGCGAGCACATCAAATTTGTACTGTGACATAGACAAATTACATATATTGACGAAGTTAGTTCATCAAATCTGATACACATTGTAAGTCCGTTTGAACAATGTACACTTCTTGTGCATATATATAGCTCCTTTATTTGAGCATTCAATTTTGTAGAGAAAATTTTGAGAATAATACTTAGAATAATTAAATAATAAATAAATAAATTTAAATACTGAATTTTTAGATTTTTAAGCATTGCAGGCTAGTCTAATTTGTCTTTTATGCTATAATTTATGTTTATACACATTCAAACGCAAGATTCTTTAAAGATCATAAACTAAGTTATTGAATTATTAATTTTTTTTCAGTATTTCATTTGTGTTTAATTATATTGTATTAGTAATAATACCAAATTATTTAAATTACTTGTTAATATCACCATGTGTTAATCCTATTTGCATTAGTGGGTTGATTTGGCACGTCTGCAACTTCTCTAAATTATGCATTTTTGAAAATACGTCATGTTTGAGTTTTCTGCTATTTTAATGTTCCATCCTTCAAGTGGTAAACATTTTTTACGGATGTAGGTTCATTACAATTCTGCTCTCCATTTGTTATGAAAATTTTAAACACCTGATTTTCTGATTCTGAAGATCAGTTGAATTCTTAATCCTATTGCTTGTTGAAAAAATTTGATATTTCATGTTTTCAATTTCTACATTATAGTTTTATTATTTACATTGCACTTAAAATTAAATAAGTCTATTGCATAGAGTTTTTTCAAATAATATTTGATTGCTGATCCTTGGGAATTACTATTTTTTTAATCATATATAAATTTCTACTATCAAGCTAATACATTTTTCCCTATTTCGACAGTTTATATCTGTTGTTAAATCAGAGTTAGCACACGAATACATTAACCAGAAACTAGGAACTCACAATGCATCATAAAACTTAGCTAATTGAGTTTTCCACTACCTGTTATTGAACATGAAGACATCATCATTTGTTTTTGAAAAACTGGATTGACAAATAACTTACTATTACACCACCATTCATGAAAAATTTCTCAAATTCAGTGAATGCAATGCAATGGATAAGTAATGTATTGAAAAATATCACTAATATATTAAGCTTATCAATTTCATTATTTAGATTTTTTTAAATATTATTAATATGCCCAACTTTTGTTTAAAGGGACTAAATATTAAGAGGAGTTTTTTTGGCAAAAAGAGGATTAATGAAAATTGACCGGGTCTGAAAGCCAATAAAGTCAATTATTTTCAAAATATGAAGGCCAAAATTAAAATTTTGATAAAGAAGAGGATTTTGCAAATATAATTTTACTCTTAAAAATTTCGCTTTCAGTTTCTTAGGCAGCATAATTCAATTTTTTCTGCTTGGCACAAACACATTTTTAACATTGTAAGCCAGTACTATTTTTTATGATTTAAATATGAAATTTTTTAAAATTTTTTCAATATTTCATTTGTGTTAAGTAACGTTTTATTCGAAATGAACCCATTGTTGTGAAATATATAAAAAACATCATACTTTAATACTATTTGTATTACTCGGGTGTCAATATTGTATGAAAATTAAATTTTATCAAAAAAATATCATTTGAAAATGTTAATGGTGGAGCTTCATCATGCTAAAATATTTAGAAATTAAGGCGGATAAAATTCTTGCTAGTAAAATATATTATATTAATTGTTTTATTAGCATATACATGTACTGGATTACAACACTTTTCCAAAAACACCACAATAGCTTCTGGATATCAATTATTTAAATTTAATAGTACAAAACATAGCCAATTGAAATGACATGTAGACAATTCAAATGTAACTGTATAAACCATCAATAACACTTACTAAATACAAATTATAGCTCCTGTATATGTCTGTGTGAGAATCCATTTGTGATTATTCCAAAATATAAAATTTTGGGGTTCATCCTGAATATGGCCTAATCTTCACAAGAATATGAAAAAAGGGACGTATAACCTTGTGCAATATTGTTAATAGGGAGGTAACCCAATGTGGTCATAAAACATTTACCAAGAAAGTTGTTAAATACTTTCAGTATTAGCCAATTAATGACGTACTATGCTAATGATTTTATGGAACAATTCGTCAAATCACACAAATTCCATATATTTCATTGTAATATTCCAAACATGTAAATATATTAAAAAAACATCGTAGCTTATGTATTGTTTAGATGATGGAAGAATACAAAGATCTTCTCTCATGCCCCATATGTTTAAGGGATTATATTGACCCTTGTGCATTAAAGTGTCTCCACTCTTTTTGCAAAGTATGCTTGGAAAGAGCTTTCAAAAATAAAACAGATGTGAAATGTCCTCTGTGTAAATCAATTTCAAAGTTTGGCAGTTGGAAACCTGATTTTCGTTTGAAAGCCTTCGTAAAATACATAAAATCAACTAAATCAAATAGAAATGCCACGTTTAAGACGTGTCAAATGTGTGATACTGATATTGATTTGAATCAAGCTAATTTATGTGAAGAGTGTGAGCAGATTTTCTGCATAAATTGTCGAAATGTTCACGCGAGAAAAAAATCACACAATGTCTATTGCATCACTTTAAATCCAATTCCATTTTGCGACCTACATAACCAAAAGTTTGAATATTATTGTAAAAATACTGAATGTAAATCCTTGCTTTGCATTACTTGTGTTGTTGAAAATCATGAGGGTCATAAGAAATGTACAATTGAAAAGAAGGTAAACAGCATATTAAGGAATATATTGAACTACGTTGATAATGCAGATGAGAAAATTAAGAAAATTCAGTCATATAAAGATTATTCAAACAACCTCAAAGAAGAAGTTCAAGACAAGTTTAATGTTATGAAAACGACGGCTAAAGATAAAAAAGATTTGATTATTAAAAAAGCAAATGAAGTATATGAAAGAGAAATAACTGCAATTTCTGAGAAAGAAGAGGAAATTAATAAACACATTGCTGACAATGATGAGATATTGGATATAGTTTTAAATAATTTGTCCTTCTTTAAAAAATATTCTGTCGAAAATCTTAGATNAACTGCGTTGAAAATGCAGATGAGAAAATTAGGAAAATTCAGTCATATAGAGATTATTCAAAGAGCTTCAAAGAAGAAGTTCAAGACAAGTTTAATGTTATGAAAACAACGGCGAAAGATAAAAAAGATTTGATTATTAAAAACGCAAATGAAGCATATGAAAAAGAAATAACTGCAATTTCTAATAAAGAAAAGGAAATTAATAAACACATTGCTGATAATGATGAGATATTGGAGATAATTTCAAATAACTTGTCCTGCTTTCAAAATTATTCTGTGGAAAATATTAGATCAAAAAACTACTATAGCCTAGTTGAAATTCAAGACAATCTATACAAATTGTCGACAGAGATTATGAGATCTAAGTTTAAATTTATTGATATTGAAGAAATGTGTCTTATATCGAAGGAATTTGACAATGAGTACATTAAAAGAGCTATTGCATCATTCATTGGGACTTTTATTGGCAATACTAATGTAACTGAGGAAGAGATATTGACAAATGAATCTTTTCTGTATTACAGAAATGTTTGCAATCCTCAATCATGTTGGGAATATTCTTTTCAACCAGAACCATCGAGAAATAAATTATGGATATCCAATGTTATTTATGATGAAGACGATGATATATTGTTTTATGTACGACGAGAGAACAATAGTTACTTTCTCATGAGACATCAAGGCAATGATAATGTGTAAGAAATGCAAATTTGTGAAAGTAAAAAATTTATTATTTACGATTTAGCAATGCTATCAGACACCAAATTACTTATTTTTTCTACTGATGATAATGAAAACAAACCATTGGTATCAGCAAGCAAGGCAGATCTAAGTTTAACTCAATTTAAGTTCAGTTTCTGTGACACAAGCAAAATACNTGTCGACAGAGATTATGAGATCTAAGTTTAAATTTATTGATATTGAAGAAATGTGTCTTATATCGAAGGAATATGATAATGAGTACATTATAAGGGCTATTGCATCATTCATTGGGACTTTTATTGACAATACTAATATAACTGAGGAAGAAATATTGACAAATGAGTCTTTTCTGTATTACACAAATGTTTGCAATCCTCAATCATGTTGGGAATATTCTTTTCAACCAGAACCATCAAATAATAAATTAGGGTTATCTAATGTTATTTATGACGAAGACAATGATATATTGTTTTATGTACGACGAGAGAATAATAGTTACTTTCTTGTGAGGCATCGAGACAATGATAATGTGGAAGAAATGCAAATTTGTGAGAGTGAAGAATTTATTCTTTACAATTTAGCAATGCTATCAGACACCAAATTACTTATTCTTTCTACTGATGGTAATGAAAACAAACCATTGGTATCAGCAAGCAAGGCAGATCTAAGTTCAACTCAATTTAAGTTCAGTTTCTGTAACACAAACAAGATACAGAGAATATGTTCATCAGGCAAATATGTTTTTATTTTATCAGATAGAAATGTGATCTATAAATATTGCTCTAAATCAAATACTAAAAAAGAAATAAAGTTAGAGCTACGAAATGAATTAACATGTGAGCTTGATATGAAAGTTTGTACTAATTGGAAATATATTGCTTTATCTTACATAGATTGTGAAAGTATAGGTGTATGCACTATGGTAGTCTCCCTCAAGTTTAAAAATATTCTCTGGGAAATTAGAAACTCAACTGTACAATGGTCTGGATTATCATTCTTTACAGAAAATATCTTAATTGTGTCTTCAATCACAGAAAAAATGATGAAAATTTGTATGTATAGTGTTGATGGCAAAAATAGCAAAGTTATGAATCCTTTCAATATTATGGAAATCATTTGGTTTGACAAAAATTGAATTTTACTCCTAAAAACATTAATTACGAAACCTATTTCTCTTTAGTCTTCCTACAGACATTTTTTTCTTTTTATTTTTAGTTTATGAAAACTGTCAATTTTTTCATTCTCAAATACTATCATAAATAGCTTAAATGAATCAATTGAAAATAAGTTTTTTTGATACATAATGTGTTAACAAATAGAGCGGACTTTCTATATATATACAGGGTAAGCCATAAGTAACTTGATATTTTAATTAGCCACAAAACTAAAATTAAAAACAACCACAAAGTCAAAGTATATTTTTTATAATGATCAATACATGGGATTTATAAAAGTTAAATTAAATGTTCAATCGCGCCGGCATTGTTTGCAATAACCATTTCACATCTTTTGTGCAAATTTTCTACTGAGCGGCGAAGTTCATCAACGGATATTTCATCGATTTCTTTAATGATCTTTTGTTTCAAGTCATCTAAATCATTGGCCCGATATGAATGAAAAACTCGTGCCTTTAAAGTTCCCCACAGGTAGAAATCTAAAGGCGATAAATCAGGCGACCTGGGNTTCCTATCACACGATTTTCTGGAAGCTGACTTGAGATAAAATCACGAGCTCCATCATGTTGGAAGATAACAGATCGCATTTTACGTTTTCTTTTTAACTCAGGAAAAACCGAATCCTTTAAAAGGTTTGTATAATTTTCCTGGTTTACAGTTTTATCAAAAAATACCGGTGTAAGTTTGTATCTAGCACTAAAAGCCATCCACACACAAACTTTTTGAGGATGTAGTGATTTTTGCATGTTACGATGCGGATTTCTACCTGTGGGGAACTTTAAAGGCACGAGTTTTTCATTCATATCGGGCCAATGATTTAGATGACTTGAAACAAAAGATCATTAAAGAAATCGATGAAATATCCGTTGATGAACTTCGCCGCTCAGTAGAAAATTTGCACAAAAGATGTGAAATGGTTATTGCAAACAATGGCGGCGCGATTGAACATTTAATTTAACTTTTATAAATCCCATGTATTGATCATTATAAAAAATATACTTTGACTTTGTGGTTGTTTTTATTTTTATTTTTGTGGCTAATTAAAATATCAAGTTACTTATGGCTTACCCTGTATATATATAATAATAACTGGTACTAAATAACTTGGTGCTGCTTGAAAATTTTGTGCTCAGAATTTTAAAGAAAATTATAATAAACATTTTAAAATATGATTGTAGGAAATGTATATTGAATGAAAAATAAATATCTGCATAATCAAATTAGCAAGCAGAACTATAAATTTGCTTTAGCTAATTTTGAGTTCATTGTATATTCAATGAAGTGCTCAGGATTAGCTAGTTGACAAGTCTGATACGAATATGCCTATTGTTTTAAGAAGCACCTGACTAAATGAGTTTAATTTTTCTTGAATGCTTAGGTATGGGTTATTTTACTACCATTCACTTACACTTGTTTTTTATGGCGCAGAATGTAAACAAATCAAACTAGCAACAAATGCTCTTTTATGTCATGAACTTTAAACGCCATTTACAACTTTCTGATATGCATTATCTGTTAAGATTTGCATCTTGGAGTTAAGAAATATTGGTATTTCCGTAGCAAATAGTAATAGGTTGTGCCTGAACTTACAAGAATTAGCAGTCTCATAAACTATGAAGTGTTTCAATAAAACTTTGTATCTTGATATTTCAGTAAGATTGTTGAATTGCTTGCTCATTGTTCTAGTATTTTTTCATTTTGTACAATAAACTGTTTGCACCATTCAAAACCATAATGATGAATTTTCTTTTAATTAATGAGATTAAATTTGAGATGAGCTAAGCAATCAATATATTTTAACATATATTTGTTGTAATCCCTATTAATAATGCATGAACTTGGAATAGTCAAGGATTTTCTATCTCTTATATAAAGACGTATAGTTTATATTTAGTAACATCTGACAAGTATTTTAATCTAATGGTAATCATCAGCAATAAAGAAGTTTAGAGTTATTAGATTATACGCTTTTGATTGTGGTAACTAAGGAAACCGTTAGAGACTCATATCAAAAGTTACCTTGGTTACCTTTATAACATTATAATAGTAATATTTATAATATAGTTATATTTATAATATAATTTATCATATTTTCCTTTAGCACTAAGCTTCATGCTGTATATGGTTATTGCATCAATTATGCAATGCACTTGAATTTCATGTATCAATAGAAGCAAACTCGAGTGTGCTATAAAATAAACATCTTACACAACATATTGTTATAATCAATTAAAATTTGTGTTTGTGTGATTACGTTCAAAAAGCAATAAGAACTGTATGGCTCTTTGTAAACATCAACAATGAATAGACTGAATATGTAAGCATGAAGTTTGGAGCGCTCTATTGTTTCCTAACTCATCTTTTGCAAGACGCTCGTTTGTTCTGCTTTTGGGGTTGAAATATTAGAGATGACTAGCAAAGCTGCAATATACAGTTAAGTACGAAATTGTTCCATCATGAATAATATTAATATATTATTCCTGTTAAATTTGGTCAAAACACCTACTTTTCAATCTGAAAACCCTTCTACTTAATGCAAGTGCAATACTATTTAATCCTAGTGCCATACTATTTAATCTAAAAGCCATACTATTTAATCTAAGAGACATACTATTTAATCCGAGTGCAATGCTGTTTAATTCAGAGGCCATACTATTTAATCCAATTGTCATACGACATAATCAAAATACATATTTTTTAGCCCAAGTGCCATATTTTTTAGTAAAAGTGCCATGCAATTATAATTTTAAAGAGGCCAAGAATTTCTTTAAATTTTAGGTGTTCTTAAAAAATATTTAAATTCTCAAACCTGATAAAGATATAAAAATTGAAAAGCACCATGTATAGATGGCTACTGTAATAGCCGCACTGCAAACTCTTAATTTGCACAAGGCACCTCTCAATGGGTTTGGGAGGTCTATCCAGATATAAATAACCAGCTAAAAGCATTTTGCTTTATCCTTTGTAATTACATGAGCGTTAGTACGTCATGGAGAGAATTTAAACCTCTCTTGAAAAATTGCAGTTTTAAAAGAAAAATACTTCAGTAAGAGCAATTCATTTTAAACAAATTTTCAATATTACATTCAAATATTTTTTAAACTAAATGTGTCAATGGCTCATGAGTTCCAAATTTCCTAATCGGGGAAAATCAGTTTGCCATTTTAAAAGGAAACTAGGCTGTTTAAACTTAAGCATATCTCAGATGCCAAGGAAAAGCAAAAGCTCACAAATAGTTAGCAAACAATTAGTTTCTGCTTATATGTAAGTGGTTTTCTTCTAAATTGCATTTTTATTTTAAAATACACTAATTTTCATATATTAAATCTCAATAAAATTGACACCTTTTTAAAAATATTTTATTATAATGCAATCTTCATATATATATATATATATATATATATATATAATCAAAAATTCAAATATGTTAACAAGTAAAAATTGAACCGTAAACAACACCATCAATAAATGGCGTTTTACGTAAATCAATTGCCTAAGTTGCACTCGGAATAAATTCGCGAATGAATGTTAATGGCAAAT
>CABFPE010000085.1:1562504-1574122 GCA_900660155.1 Hofstenia miamia
TATATATATATATATATATATATATATATAGGAAGTTTAGAATGCACATTCCATAATATTATAGGAAAGAAGAATAGGAATTCTTTTCATAAGCAAAAGTTAATAAAAGTGCTTAGTATCCGCATACGGCAATTAATACAAAGTATGTCGGAAAAACTACAAACAATTTGAAATGTAAAATATTGAAATTGGAAAATGATTTGCAATTAACAATGACATATTTGTATTGCCATTCTAGTTTAAGATAAATTGGGCAAAACGTGTGTGTCGGCTGTGTGTGCGATGGTCGTAATTAATTAGTAAAAGGCAATTGCCTAAAATATTAAAAGTGTAATAAATGCATTCATATTCTTTAAGATGAGTTAACATTGAAATTTTTTTTAAAACATTTATTACCAATATTGCTAATTTGTACCAATGAACTTCAACGTGTACATAATAAACCACCTTAAATAATTAGAAACGCTGTTTCTCATACTTATAGTAGGGTAGAAAATTGTACTTTTTGGAAGTAAATCTCATGAAAATCTACCTAGCCTTGAACAGTTGATAATTCCAGTAGAAATTCATCAAGAAAGGGAAACCAATATAAGGAAACACCCTAACATCTAATATCAAATATTGTTTAAAACATTGATACTTGTGTATCAGAACAACATAAAGAATGCAAGATTGCGTAGTTATTGGTAATTTATAAACTTCTATAATTGTTAAAGAAGTTCATGGGTAATTTTATACTTGTAGAACGGATTTGATGAAGATTTTTTGAAGTCAATTCAACGCAAACAGTTCGGTTCCATGCATGTAGCAAATGGTACTAAGCAACTGTTGACTCATCTCCGGTTCTAGAGGGCCTGAAATTTATTGTAGGGGGAACATGGACAGAATTTGAAACATTGGAACTGACTTCCGGACTTCTGGTTGCTCCACGGATTTCGGGTATAATCTTCTTTTTATCAGCACGCCCAATCTCTGTTGAGTAGAGGCCTCGGGAAAATGCTCTAATAGCTCTTGTGGATTCAGAAGATCGAATACAGTAGACTTAAGCCCAAAACGAAGGATGACAACAAGGAAAAACTGAAGTCACCTTGATTTTCAAGTCCTAAATAACACAAACCACTTATCTGTTCAAAGTAAAGTTACCCCGATGTTTAAAGCTACCCTATCTTTATTAAACTTAACATTTTCAAAACTAGATATAGTAAAACGTTAAAAAGCAAATAAAAATTCCATTATCTAAATTTGTTTTGTCCCACTATTTTTGGAGACTCATTTTTAAAGAATTTAAGTCGAAAACTGCTTACATGCAAAACGTTCTAATTTCTGAAATAGATGAAATCAGCATATATAGGGAGTCTGTGGTCTAATTCTCATCGACCTCAGCACCCCTTGACGCTGAACATTTATATAGAGCTTTTTCATTTTTGCATATAAACTGGTAAGAACATTGACGATGTTAAACAAATGGGGAAATTTTGTGATTGTAGAAATAAGCTTTTTAAAAAATTTCAAATCTATTGAGGATACACAAACTATTCAATATTGTTTTATTGAAAAACAACATCCTAACATGGCACATAATGAACAAAAACAATTGGTGTTTCTTTTGATAATTGTTCGAATAGTAATACAATTTACTCTGCATTTAACATAGACAGGTGTTGTGGCAGAGTTTGAGTAAAGCTCAATACTTTCAGTCTCTAATTCAATAATTTTTTACTTCATTATTTAATTAGAGTTTCCTTTTTGTATTATCCAATACCTCTGGAACTGTGTAGAGGAAGACTCTTTTATTCCATTCCTCGTTACTAATTCATTCACTGTGTTCATATAGTGGTAATTGTGAGTGCATTCTTCTTGGAGGAGTAAAAACTTTGAAATTTAAAGAAAAAAAGTCCATTTGATCAATATGAGCTAAGTCCAAATGTGAACTATTGAAGAACAAATCTTCTAATTGCTTAAGCACTATTTTTGTTTTCTCTATTTTTTCTGCTTTTCACCATTGGACTCTAGTCCCATTGTGAAGTATACAAAATAAAACGGTGTTGAAATATGCATAAACCTTGGATTCATTATATATACCGGGTGTTTCAAAAGTTTTAGTACAAGATTTTTGATCACGTTTTATGAACTAAACCGGCGTTAAATCCAGAAATTAGAGAATGAGATGTTTGATAGCTATTCAAATAGTTCCGATCTTAATCCCTGCGATTTTTGGAATTGGCCTTATCTTAAATCCTTGGTTTTTGCCAACAATAGACGCTACGAAACTCTAGATTCCTTGAAGTCAGCAATTGAAGAGAAATCAACGGAATTCCTTTGCGAATGTACCGAGATACCTTGAGAGATTTTGAGAAGAGGATGCATCTGTGTCAGGAGGAAATGTTTTTGAGTAAGATTCTAAGTTAGTTTGAATTGCTTTTTAAGCTTTTTTTTTATTTTCATATAATAAATAATTACAAATATATTGTACTAAAACTTTTGAAACACCCGGTATATATACAGTAACCAGATGCTTCATTTTACGAGAAATCTAACTTTATTCATAAGAGTAGGAATAAAAAAACGAATCATTCATAGTAAAGTACACAATGTAGCGAATCTAAAACAACTTACTGAGGTTATAATGTCCAAAAAGATTAATCATAAAAGAAGAAAGTGTTAATAGAGAATGTTCAAAATGATGACCATCATGTTCAATACATTTGCAAATCCAGTCACAAACAGACCGGCACACCTTGTTCACCAAATCTAATGCTATAGCATTCTTGAGATCGTCCATAGTGTGTGGGTTTCTACCATAAACTTTTATCTTTAGTAAGTAAGCCTTTATCACTCAAGTCAGTCTATGATCATCATCCTTGAGTAACGATCAATAGGAATGACGATTTCAAAAATTTGAATGAATAATCTGAACCCCAAATCGATTAAACATATAACATCGCTGTTGCAGCAAGGTGAACCATCACAGTTAAATTTCCATCTATTGATGTTTAGCTACGTAACTACAGTTCTTGCTTTCATTTTGCAAGTGTCTGGTTACTTTTGTTACACCCTATATATATATATATATATATATATATATATATATTTACATCCTTGATCTGAAAGGCTACCTAGAATTATTTTGCGTAATACGAAAAACACCCTGACCAGAGCAGCAGTGGAAAAAGATATTTTTATCACGACGTTCATCCTCATCTATATACTAATGCACAGATTTATGCTTCAATACCAGATAATCCAAGAACAATGATAGCTATAGACCCGATTATAGTAACAAATATAAAAGCATGATTCGCCTTCAAACAGAATCAGGATACAATAAACAATATAAACAAACGCTGATCCCTTCTTAAAGCAACTCAGCATCACCAGTGGCCTTCCATTAATGTAGAGTCTCAATCAAAAACCTACAATACACGAATAGAAAAACTGCTCTACGACATCAGCCAAGCTGCATACTACAGTTACAAGAAAGACTTCAGATACTATTTATTGACAAACAAGTACCAGAGATAAACACAACGTCAGCAATCTGGATACTCGCTATTTTCTTAACAGACAACTACAACCTCAACATTCCAATAAGAAAACCTAAGCGCACACTGCTGGCGAAAAAATAATTGCTACAAGATGGCATTCCCTCCATTTGCCTGAAAAGTAAAGAACTGGCTTCTTCATTCAACGCACATCATCACTTCCCCGATTAAACAGCACTAACAAGCCAGCTACTTATACAAGAAACGCCTCATCTGTGTGATTGACAAAGAAAACCCACTTGGTCGAACTTTCCTATCATTATGGAAAACAATCTCGGCATCCACGAGAGCAATCTGGACTTTCTCCATCCTCACACACGCAAATATACTGTGGCGTACCACTGAGGAAACACACCACAGAAAATCTAATGACATCACAGGTCTTCTAAACACATAAATGATAATTGAATGGATGTCACACAGTATGCAATTGTATCTCCAACTCTGCCACAACCACAACAATTTGCTATTCAACTCTATCCACACATACAGAAAAAGATAGATCAAATCATACATGAGAAATTATCTAAAACAGAAATTATACAAACACCAACGTGGGTCAGAGTAGAGGACCAAAACGTATTGGTTTAAAAGTCAATCCTGATCAATAAAACAGAGATAAAAATCTCAGCTATCAATTACACTCCTGAAAATATATCAGACATCAAACTGATTAAAATGAACCTCTTGGCAGAGTCATATTACAAAAGTGAACTGGAAACACTTATGTCTCCTAACCAACAAGCGCCTTCAACATTGAATGCGCCTCAGCTCACTTCTTAATTCCTCGAAAAATTAAACAATCCCTTGCCAAGATATACAACTTAGATATTCTTCCAGAAATTGAACACAAATCCTTAAATTATCCAGTAACATTTGGCACTGCACAATTTTCACAGACAACCAGTCACTTGCATCAATTAGAAAATCAAATTGCCAAATCAAACAAATTCTGTGTTCCACCACACTTAGAAACAGAGATCAAGGCTATCGACTCCTTGTTGATACAAAAATCTTTTCGAGGATGTCTATGAAAAAGAGCTACCTATTAGGCAACAAATACAAAATCTAAAGACAAATATCAGCAAAAAGAATATAAAATAATATATGTTATTTGCTGCACCAATGATATTTGATATTTCTGCTACTATGATGTCTCACATCACATTGAAATTTGAGCCAAAGTTAATGATACTGATCAAATGACGGAAGATTTAATCCTAAAAAAACAAACTTCTTATACAAGAACGTGAACCATAACCAATCACTTACCTCAATGTCCCAGTTCTTCTTTCCTGATGCTTAGCTTGACACCTCAATGGCCCACACATCTGATGTGGATGCGAAAATGACATTCATGATAGCTCTCAAAGATCAAAACTCTACTGTAGCTTCTACAATCTATTCCAACAATAATAAAACAACCTGCGCCAGTCCATCATTATTCTGGCACCAGTGAAGAACCTAAAATACATCAGCTACCACCCATTGCAACTACACAACTTGAAACTCATGTTTACCTCAACTGAGAAGAAGACATAGCCAATATTACTTAGGAAGATAGCAGAACTTCTAAACTCTTGGATGACACCCACAAACTCTTACAAAATCCATTCTACTAAAAACTTTTCTTTACAGCATGCCCTCAGTACAGCATTGGGTGGGCGTGTGGCATCGGCTATTTTAGAGGCAAAGGTTTTTGCTTGCTTTCATTTCATCATTCATAATTCCCACCACACATACTCCATTGCTGCTAGGCATCTCAGATACTAATCAATTGGCTCCAGTGTGAGATTCATCATGCTGCTGACGTCATTCACAGACATTAATTTTAGTTCTGCCATTGACAGGTTATTGCGTATTATTTAACCATGTTTAGTTAGTGGTTTAGTATTTTGTATAAATAGGGCAACATTGTGCATGATCAGTCCAATAAAAATTTAGTTACTGCTTGATATGGTCATTATTCTCTGTTGCCACAATATATTATTTGATGGTCATGAGCAGCTAAACTTGCTACAGAGGTGAGGAGGTTTCGTAGCAGGGAATTCCCCATTGGTGTTCTTGGGAGTCTAAAACTACGCAAGCCTGTACCTCTTCAGAGTTTCAGCTGATCCAGTGATGTTCGTTCTATTAATTTGATTACCACTAGCGAGTACCAAATCAGCAGTAATTGTCACATAAATTCTCATGCAGCTACGTGTTTACCAGAGGCGTCTTCTCTTTATGTGCGAGGTGTGCGCCGCACACCTACCGTCTAACCAACATTTTTATGATTTTTAAGCGATTTTTCCTATCGCTTATTTGGGAACAGTAAATTTAATACCGCATCAAACTGATTTGTACACTATTTTTATAAATAGTAATTTGTGATTAAATATAAAGTCTCAATCGAATTGAGTTGCCATTTTAATAACGCATTGCTTTCAGTACTTTCTTACAAATCCTGTATCTAAATTACAATTTTGGTAAAATTGAATCATTTCGATCGTTTTGATCCATAAACTATACATTGGTTTAATTGGCTAGTACATGTATCATATAAACTCGTTTTCAATCCTATCACTGATAAATGAAAACTTCAATCGTGACTGTCGCAATAGGCTAGGTATTGCGACATACACACTTCAATAGACATTCAAAGAGCAAGGTGTGCGTTCATATTAACACACGCTACGAAATTAAGCGTAATCGTTGAATTTGCATCCTATGGTTATTGATTGGTTTACGAAATGGAAATAGATGATTTCGAGGCGTGCGATAATGATCATCTCGGGTCGGACCCGTAATGGGTTGTAAATATTTTACGGGTTACGAGTGATTAAGTACGAGTTACGGGTTGATTTATGGGTACAGAAACATAAAAACACCGAAAAAATGAAATGTTAATTATTATCAAAAAAATGTCAATTTCTTCATTTAGTTCGGTATTCTTTTTGATGACTGGTACATATTGATAAAAAGCATGGATGTTGTACCTCAAAAACAGCACCTTTTCCACAATATCATTAGATAATTTTGCCTGCTGTGCTGAATGTATCATTTTATATATTATAAATGACCAATGAGCGGAAACCATTTAAAAATGTCATAAGTAAAATTAATATTGTGTGTAGAAATAATGAAACACATTGCTGCAAGATATCAACCTAATTGAAAATATGCAACAGCATCGAATTATGTTATGTAAATATACAGAAGGAAATAGAATATAAAACAAATGTTAAAGAAAAATAAAATTATTATTTTTAATTCACTGTGTATTACTGTATTAGTGGTAGTCAATCAAAATAAAGGAAACGTATTCCCAAGTAACAATTTATCTTCGGCCGATATTTGTCCACACTCGGCAATTTCGGATTTAAACTACATCTAGCGTGACAATTAGAAGATAACCAATTAAAACCTTGTTAAATTCTACAGTATTTGAAAACAAAATTCACATTAACAAAAAAAAATCCTTTTCGAATGTTATGTAAACAAATAACAATATGATGTAAAATGATTGGCTAAAGCAGAAATATTCTGGCATGGCAAATTATTATACATTATCATAATTTTAACTCATGCATAAGCGCAGTTTGTAATACGTATATTATTTATTATAGATTTTAAGAGTAATTAATTTTAAATTTTCTGTGAAAATGATGTAATGTTATAATTAACATTGTGTTCAGGAAAATAGGTGTAAAAATTGAAAATTAACAGGTTATATTCTCTCAGTTCGTGTTGTGTTGTTAAAATAATATGGTTAATTAGTTTATTACTGTGACAATAGTTTGTAGGATAATGTTACGCCTTGTAACAATACGGTTAAACTTTAACCCGTTTCGGGTTCAAATAAGAAATTACGGGTCACGGGATAAAAAGTCCGACCCGAGATTGTCACCGCACCTCGAGTGAGAAATCAAACGTCTCACCACTCTCAGTTAATTCCCTGAGAAGCGAAAATCAATCAAAATAGAGAAACTTTTTCAAGTTCTACATGTACATACATTGAATGTGGTGTTAAGCTAAAACAAATGTTGGCAGTGGACTTTTTTCTAATTTATTAGACTATTTTAGCGGCGGAAGCAGTTAGTAGCAGTAAACGGGACAAGCTCACACTTTGTCATGTGCACAACACGCAACCCTATTGCAAAGGGGGCTCATCAATGTTAGACAAAAGCTGTGGAATATGAGCATTAGCTTAATAATATTTACGGCCAACAAAAAACATAGTTTCTTAGTCCACCTTAATAATGACTGCATACGGTACGGTTAGGTGGGTCGCACAATTGGAATCGGGTCTTCATTTTGAGAAACTTCGGATCTGTTTCGGATTCAAAAATTTTTAAAACTTGTGTATTTGTACATTTTATAAATTACGCAAATTATTCATTTAATCCTAATTTAATAATTTCAATCTAAGGTGAAATTTTGTAATTGAATTTCCTTGTTCATACAACAGGTTCCGTGTTATTCTTTCCAACAACTTATAAAATTGGTGACCAATGCTTAAATCTGAAATGCAATTCATGTTAGCCATCACAATGATAAAATAGTAAAGCAACCAAAAACAAATGTACAAACTTGCAAATGGAAAAGCAGAATTCTGAAAAGGATTCTCTCTAATATGTATGTCAAAGACAACAGAACACAGAAGCAAGTGGAATGCCTTAGCTTTTGCAAACCCTGCAAAATGTAAAAATGCTAATATAATTTGGGATGCCCTTCAATCAAAAAATCTCATTTAAATATGCACTCTAAGCAATTTGCAATGCCAAGTACAACTTAATACTCAGAAGGTTTATCATTATTATAATCACTAATACAAAAATGTTTATGGAACCACATTGTCGGCATGCAATTAATAGGGTGTGAATTTATTTAATGTTGCTGCTATGTAATTCAAAATTTTGATCCAATTTAGTATCCAATTTCAGTAAAATTTCAAATTTATATATAAATCTCAAATTTTGTTTGAAAAATTAATTTTTTTATCACGGATTTTAATACACTCTACAACAATTTTTTTAATGTCTTGCAATATAAATTTTGGGGTTGTTCTTTAATTTGCCATTATTTGTGCTATTCTTTGTTTTCATCGCCTTAGCTGCAATTTTGAAGTAAATTTATCGTGTCTGAAACAACTTCAATTCATAGTGACATTACAAAGTGGTTATTTTTGAATTTGGACATAAAAAATTTCATACGGGAGGTAATACTATAAGAAACTCAACTATTTAAAATCTATAAATATATTATGATTATAGTTGATGACAATTTTAGGACCTAGATTATTACAAAGCTTACAAATAAGTTGTTTGCATGTATTATTCCGTAAGTATATCTCCATTTTTTATCTCAACATAGTGTTGAAGCACTTAATTTTTCTATTCGCATTAAAATACATAAATATGTTTTAAGTTTATGTTTGTTTATTGTTAGAATACTTATTTAAATTCGGATTCGTTTCATGTTGAAAACTAAAAGTTTTAAACGTTCGGATCGGATCCGGATCTTGAAGTTTCGGGTCCGGATGGGATCGGATCTTAAACTGTTGGATCGATTCCATCTCTGGTGGGTCATCTATTTCTGCATTCATGCCAAATATAGAGGTTCGAAACTAATAGCAAAAAAGTCTTGGTCTTGGTGGAAATTGAAAGTTGGTCTGATCACGTAGTGGTCCCGTCTGATGTTTTAATATTTCGTGATGTTATTAAATAAACTAAGGTATCCATTTCAAATATTTTACTTGCTATCTGATTTTAAGAAATATTCATTTGAATCATATTTTACTTTAATGTAGAGTGTATTTAAAAAAATTATGCATTTAGTCATGTAATGGATGGATTCAAGTTTAACCAATACTGCACTGATCTCAATTGTAAATTTTGAAACTTTCAATTCAGTATTGACGTATTTTTATTTAATAAAATGACGAAACCAAACCGAACCATTAGCAAACCTGCACCGCACCATGAACTTCTATAACACTAACTGGACTGGAACAAATGACTAAATAACAGCAACATTTGGCCGATTTCACTCAGTCATTTATTTATTCTGCTCTTCAATTCACTCATAAAAGAGCGGAATTAATAAATAATTGAGTGAAATCGGCCAAATGTTGCTGTTATTTAGTCATTTGTTCCAGTCCAGTTAGTGTTATAGAAGTTCATGACCGCACACTAGCAAAAGTGGCCCACGCACCGCCACTGGTGTTTACAACTTTAGACGCTATGTATTCTCAATCTCTAGTTACTATTACATTGTTTTGCTGAAAGTGCTAATGCTGTTATTTCACGCTAACTAAGTTCTAAATTTTGGCGTATGAAATTTCTTTGCCTACATTCGATAGTAGATACTATGCCTTCAGAATGCTATAAATCTATTGTTTATTCTATTTACTCTATGGTTATGCTAACCGTGATGATGCTAGAATATATATTGTGGCATAATCAGCATCGCAATCTGCACAAAAAGGTGATGATGAAAAGAAAAAGAAATTAAAGACGTTTATTTTATTTTATTAGTTTGATTATGCTTTATATCAATTACAACCCTTTGTAAAAATAAGTTATATTATGGAGAAAGTGCCTGTTGGTGGAAGGAGGATCAACCGAAAACGCTTAGCTAATTAAAAACACCTTTTTAAAGATTAATGAACGAGTTTATATGTACAGAAACAATAGTCCATGAGCAAGCAGGTACATGTTGTGGTGTTTGTAAAGTGTAATATAAAAACACTGTGAGAAAGGAAACAAGTTGATGAAATTAAAGCATTCAGAGTTCTCTTTAACTTGTATCAGGTTTTTTATTATTATTGTTGTATAACTGCATCATCAATTATTTACATTAATTTTGAAACATTGATGAATTTAGTTCTTTTGTAAACTGTGCAATTTTAGCTTGCTTATTTCCGTTAAATTATTACCCAGTAATTTTGATAGCTTAAAAGGTTATTGTATGGAACCTGTTTTATTTATTCATGTTAGCAACAGTGCAGGATTGTTTGATTCATTCACTCCTTTCGTTTGTATATATATATATATATATACACATATATATATATATATATATATATATATATATATATATATATATATATATATACAGTCTGTTCCATAAGTCCCTACGTTTCAAATTTTTCCTTAGTTAGACGTGTGCCTAATGAATTAAATATCCCACCGACTACTGCTTATCGAATAATTCGACAGGATTTGTCTCTGAAGCCATGGAAGCGAACAAATGTGGAATTTCTGAGTCCTGATGATCATGTCAATCGAGTGAATTACTGCCAAGAAATCATAAATGCATACCACTGGCCACGCCTGAGTGACTGGCTGTTCTTCTCTGCTGAATGTGCCATCTATTCATCTGCCAGAGCTCATAATGTGGTCTTTTGGAGCAAGAAAAATCCACATTTTTGGTATCAGGTTGTGCAGCACCTACAAAACATCATGGTCTGGGCTGCTATGGCAAAAGAATATTTGATTGACCCATTTTTTATTGAGGGTCGAATGGACAGCCAACGATAAATTGAGTTGCTGAAAAATGACTTCATTGCTGAGTTGCGACGTAGAGGAATTTATGAACGATCTCATCTGCAACAGGACGGCGCCTCACCCCACATCACCCGACAATTTCTGAATGAAAATTTCCCCAACCGGTGGGTAGGGAAGTTCGGGCCCATCCCATGGCCTGTTCGGTCACTGGATTTAACGTCATGTGATAACGCTCTTTGGGGCATCATAAAGAAAATAGTACTGGCTGAAAAAGCAAGAACAACTCAGGATCTGAAACAGGCAATTCGCAATGCTTTTGCAAACTTTAAAATGGAATCTCTTCCAAAGATACATACCCGTACTTTTCGTCGACTACAACTTTGCATTGATATTTATGGGTTGCATGTCGACCCTTACGATTAGTCATTGTACTTGGATTATTTTTTGATGTTAGTTTTTGTTTGTTAAATATAGATGTATTGATTATAATAATGATAATGTCTGTTTGTATTATTGATTAACTGCAGTAGTAATTTGAAACGTAGGGATATATGGAACAGACTGCATATATATATATATATATATA
>CABFPE010000085.1:1587293-1606690 GCA_900660155.1 Hofstenia miamia
TATATATATATATATAAACATAAACATTAACATAGCTTTGCTTGATGACACAGGATACATCTTTTCTTTAAGAATAATTATCATTCTGTATTGAATTGAATATACAGCATAACATATTTTATTAACAATGAAAACCTTTGCAAACTTAAAGTTTGAATACAATAAAAAATCAATTATATATTAATAGAAATGCGAGGAAAGTGCACAGAATTACTTATTATTGATAAAATATTAATATCATTGTTACATTGAATATTTCTGGTTGAATTCATTCAAAAAATATTTTATAACTTCTAAGAGCATGTACCATCCTGATATACATGCTTAATTACGAGTTAATCTCCCGCAATATTTTTGATATTAATTAAACACTTTTCTATTGTTAATTACTTAGTTATCTAAACTACTTAACAAATAGCATTCACAACTGGAGATAATTATCTATAAATTTTCAAAATTGTTAGTTTCATATATATATTCAGCAACTATTTAAATTACTTTGGCCATTGCAATCTGTTTCCAATTGTTTTGATTTACTTTTGCTTACTTGAATTTTATCCTGAAACCGAGGAGATAATGTACCATGCAGCAGGTTGACTTTTGGTTGTGCAAATTTTGGAAACCTTAAATTGGAATATGACGAATGAAAAGCAACACCATTCATTGGCTAATCAAATGGGTATAAGTTGGTGAAGCAAGGTTGAGATGATTTTGTCCCAGAACTAAGTAAGGTATTTTTTTGAAAAACAAATTTGGGAATAGGTTGAACCCATTTTCTATCCATGCCTCATAGTCGATATTTAAGTGTTCTAATAACTCTCTCATTATACAGGCCCATAGCCGTGATTTTGATTTTGGGAGGCTGAGAATTTCAACAAACAGCATGGTTTCATGTATAGTCACACTAATAATCAATTGCATTTTACTGAACAGGAAAAAATATTGTTAAATTAACAAATTTTTAACTATGATAAATAAACTTATTTACAAAATTCATAATGAAATTAAATGTTCGTGTTTGAAAGAGTCCAAATATTCTCAGTCTGTTTTCATTGACTGAAGTAAATTCATGTGCAATATCGGACATCGCCATTGAATCTGCCCTCTTACTGTGTATATGAAGCAGCATACACCAATTTAGAGGTGTTTGTGTCATGCAGATCTAAGCCATGTTTTCATCCTTCTTAGAGCACAAACTCCTTTCACTTACTGCATTTGTTGCTGGTGCTACTAATATCAGTTGTACAAGCTTCACCATTTCAGACGTATATTTTTGTTCTGCCACACTTTTAGATTTGATATTCAACAAGTGACCTGAGTTCAAGAAATGGCCTCATTGTTTATTTGATGAGGAATGGTTAGTTGTGCAATAAGTAGATTTTTGTTAATATCTGTCCCATAAAAATTTACAACGTCGGAGAATTCACTTCCATCCTTCTGAAGTTGATTGAGTTAAAATCAACCAGCCGTTTCTCAATTTCGTGCATCATGTTGTATCCCTTTGGATCAAATCTGTTTTGGATACTCGCAAATGAAAGGTCCTATGCAGTATTTACAAATGTTGAGAAACACTTTCCCCTATTTGATAGCGTCTTGGAATTTTTCTGTCACGGGGTACTCTTGGTTCTGCTATGCTAAGAAGACAATATGCTTCCCTTTCTACTTTCTCCCAAAACAGTTCATATTCTGACATTGATCTCATTGCTATTATAGCTATCACTGTCATTAAGACAACATTTTGCACATCACATGCTGATATTGATTTAGATTGAATAGTCCTTGATAAATTGTCCACCGTATTTAGGAGTGTACCACCTAACTGTAGATCAAAGAAGAATTCAAATGTTTCCATGGCAGCCGAAATTCCCCTATGCGAGCAATATATTCTGTCTCTTTAGTCGCTTATTTTGCTGCAATGCTTCATAGTTGCCCAAAATTGACTAAAGTGCATCAGCTCGCACTGTCAAGCATGTAGGACACAGAACACGCACACCTGGTGAGCATGTATTCCTTTCATTTTTTATATTTTTGAATATAGCATCACTTTTTGGTGATTTCTTATTTAGCTTTGTTATCTCATGAAGTGTTAATTATTTTTTTCATAACTGCGATGTTCTTCGGTGTATCTTGCACAGCTAAATTCACAGCATGGCCATAACAGTGGGTGTACAAAGCCTTTGGTTTCAGAGAAGATATGTGTTGAGCAACACCTGTTCTCTTACCAGACATATAACAGGCTCCATCATAGCATTGGCCACAACAGTAATGCATTTTCAAATTTAAGCATAACAGAATATCCTTAAGAGTGGCGGTAATTGTATCTGCATCAGTAGCTTCTAAGCTGTGGAGATGGAAGTGTGGCGGATCTTTGTGACCTGCCCCGCCTCGCCCCATAGAAATAGTGCCCTGCCCCAAATTAAAATATTTATATTTGCCCTATATTGCCCCACACAAAAAAATTGTGCTCCAAAATATATTTTTGATATCCTATTGCCCCATATTTGTTCTATGACAATTTTCATAACACACCACTGCATTTTTTAATCATGTACTGCCCATAAAAGATACAGAATCATTTTTTTCAAATGTCATCTAGTCATATAACCAATGAAAATTTAATAGCAAACAAAAGATATTAGAAACATGATAGCAAGAATAACATTTTGTAAACCAATATTTTATACAAAATTAATTGCACTCCTTCCTGTATTATTGGAAGCCTACTGGTTGACCCGCCCCACTTAAATCTCACATTACTAGCTATAATTACTTTTTCAACAAAAATTGTATTGTTTGCACACCGCCTTAGAACTAATAATCTGCAAACATTCAAATGAATGACAAATCAGAAGTTATGATACGTGGCGGTTTATGAACAGAATACATTTATTTCACGATTTTTGAAACCTTTTAATTTCAATGAACTACTTCTTTATAGTTTCTGCTTATAACATTTATGATTTCAAACGCGGATGGGGCTGCTGCTCGTCTTTTGAATTTTAAGAAAAAATATTATAGCCCAAAATCCATTACTCTACAAAATTTTGGGGGGAGGCTAGAGTCCCCCAAGCCCTCACCTGTTTACGGGCATGTTAGAAGAATAATAGTTTAAGAATTACAGATCGTGAATGAGATGATAATGTTGCTGAAAGCATGGGAAGTAAAGCGAGTCCCCTAATCTAAATGGGTTATGTGTGGCACTCCAATTCTTTATGACTGTATTTGCCACTACAAATGATGATATAGGTTGAAGTGGACATGCTTCTAGCCATCAGAAACCAATTTCTATCGTGTTTAATTAATAGCATTGATCATGACAACCAGGAAGCAATAGTCCTACTCAATCGACTAAAAGAACTTCATGAGGTAACACATTGTTTGGAAGCTGACCATGATATCTTTTTGAATATCTATGTGATTTCTGTTGACAATTTTTTCAGTTGTTAATGATTTCTCGAAATTTATTTCTCAAGAATTGTATTTTGTGGCGAGCTTTTAGATTGCTCTTCTACCAAGTACTGATTGATAAATGACAAGCATGGTGATACTTCTAGTTAATATCCTGTTCAGCATAGCTATCAGAATCTGTCTTTGTCTTTTTTTCGCTATAATATTATTATATCAAACAAGGATATCAGCTGATGCAACAAGCTGTGACCTGCTAAGAGTGTTGGCAACCACATTTATTTCTCCCAGTATATACGTCAGATCAAAATTAAATTCCAATAATTTTCTTTGGTATTGAACTTGTCTTCCATTCTCTTGATAATTCCTACAAGTGGCTGATGATAAGTAAATACAGTGAGTTGAGTACTTTGAACATATAATCGAAACCTTCTAATAGCCCATTGAAGATCAAAGAATTTATGATCCATTCCTTCCACTGCAGGGAATTTATGAGTGATAAATTTCAATGGCCTTTGCACAATCTTGGTAAAGTACGGCAGCACATTCTATGTTAGAAGCATCTATTTCCAAACAGAATGGCCTTTGAAATTTGGTTGCAATGCAAATCTTTCTTTTGCCAAAGATTCTCTAAGTTTCAAAAATGCGTCTAGATGAGTTTTCTTCTAGTATTTTGTAAAGGTGATTTGAACTGAATTTCATACAATAAGTGACCTATTCCCGCAAAATTCTTTATCAATCGAGAATAGAATTCACATGTGCCAAGAAAATTCGGAAGATTTGAATGTGTGGAAGGAACTTCAAATTTATAAATACCTATTGCTATATTTAGATCTGTCTTGGTCACGCCTTTGCAAACAACAAATCCTGAATATTTAACTTTCCCTTTTGTGAATCTGCACTTCTTTGGCTTGATCTTTAAATTTGCTACACAAATCCAAGTAAACAACTTGGAAGAATTACGATATTTTCCTTGACTGATTTTTGTGGCTAGAATGACATAATCCAAATAAACTTGAGCGCTCAGCACAGGAGTCACATGCTGCATTATCTTTTGAAAATCAGCTCCTGCATTGCACAATCCAAATGGCATCACCTTAAACTGATAAAATCCTTTAGTTGTTGTAATGCAGATTTTTGTCAATCTTCTTCTGCCAGAGCTATTTGTCAAAATCCCAATATTAAATCAATCAAACAAATATTTTTTGAACAAAATATATTGTCTAGTGCAATTGCAATGTTAGGCATTTGGAACTTATTTTTCTTTGTAATAGCATTAAATTTTCTAAAATCCACTATGAATCATTAGAGCATCCTTTTTATCAATGAGAAAAATGGGTAAACTCAATACAAATTAGCTTCTTCTATGACATCTTGCCTCAACATTGAATTAACATACTGCTCTTTGACGTTGTTTTCATCTCTACTGCATCAAAACAGTTTTGTAATATTGGTCCTATATTTCCAATTTCAATTTTATGATACATTACTTGCTTTTGACTAATGTCCTTGGGTGAACAGTAAAAAAGATATTGCTGAATTCTAATAAAAAATCATTGAATTTTTTCCAATTTGCAAAATTTCATAGTTCAAATTGTTCCAGAAGTTCTGAATTTGTAATGCTCATGGGTGTGATCACATAAAGGGATGATTATAGTCAGATAGCTATCTTGATAGAGTAGTTGATTGAGCATCCCAATCTTCTCAATGAATCTTCTCTAATAATTCAGGGAAGTGTTAAATGAATTAACAAAAAATTTACTTGCACCAGTTTTCCTTAAATTTCCAAAGACAATGACACTAAGTTACTACCATTGAATTCACTACAATTACCTACAATAATTTCTCGATCATTTCAAATTGATTTAATGAGGTTCTTGTCATCTAATCTATGTAAGCAATCAAAATTTACAAATGAATAGAGAAATCCACTAAGTGACAGGCTGTTTCCACTCCTAGGTATTAATTTGTCACATCAGCTGCAATATTGAGGTTAGCACTGCAGCTATTGCACGTTTCTTTAAATTTTACTTTACAAAATCCATTAATGTGTCCTATTTGTCCACAACTGTAACATGTAATGTTGGAGACATTTGGGCGTGTATAACAATTATGTACCTCATGCCAAGTCTTATTAAAATATTTACAAAAAATATTGGTAGCAAATATTTCTATAGCACTATCTGAAATCTTCATCAAAAATTTGACCACATAATCACATGACACACTCTTCTTTCCACCAGTAAACAACAATATTGTTTGCTTAAGCTTACTTGAAACTGTTCCAATAATGTGCAAGACAATTATAGTATCCTCAAAGTCTAGTACTCTGCTAGTATTACCCATAGGTTAACACTTTTATTTTGTTTAGCTTCAACTGGATGTAAGTATCTTTTGGTAAAAAGTGCATGCAAACATTTTGGTGATGCGTGTTGGTATAATTTAATTTATCAATCTTATCAAAAACTTTGCAATGCTTAAGTTTCCCCTTGCAAAGTCTGATATAAATTTTTTAAAATTTGGCAAATTTTTTTGACTAAAAATTTCAAAAATTTAAGCTTGCAGCAGTAAATAACATAGTAATTATAAAAAATTTTCAATTTGTAAAATGAAAAATGTTTGCTGATGAAAATAACATAATTAGATCAAGTTTATTAATATTATTATTTAGGGGAATCAAAGGGTAAGTACATTTTTAAAAAATGCATGAAAATCATTCATTTGGAATATGATTTTAAAATTTTATTCTCTAATTTCTTCTTTGATTTTAGGACAATGAATATTGTTGGATACTAGAAACAAAATAGTTTTTTAAGTAATTAATATTTCTACAATAATGAAGAGATCAATATAATTCACAATATTTTACTAGTTATCAAATAATTAAATTTCAGCAATATTCATTAGGTTATTTAAAAAAGATATGCTATTTTCCCAGTAAGTATTGTTTATTGCGCATTTTCAAAGACAAATTTAAATAGTGATGTATTGCAAATAGCAATTTTCATCTGACCAAAAATAAATGAATTTGTAGAATATAATGAAAAAATATTTTTAATGTTAAACATAAATGAAAAGAATTTCAAAATATTTATATCTGTGAATATTTACAGAACTAATTTTTTGAAAATTATAAAATTAATAATTTATTGTTTCACCTCATTAATAAAATTTACCCCACATGCCATCTTCATAAAATTTTCACAACTGTTTATTCAAAAATAGAATTTGAGAATTCATGTTCCATTAGTGCAAAACAGTTTTAGCAAAAGTTTGAATACCATCAAATTTATTAAGCATTTCAAGCTTTTTAGTTTTTAAAAATTGATTTTAAAATTGTCATTTAAAGATGGCATTCAAAATAGCATGTTTTAGCTAAGTTTTAAAATTTTTTTACAAAGTTTCCAAATACAAAGTAAATAATTGATATTTAATGTTTCCTATGAAAATAGACTAAACATTTTAGCAAGGACAATGTGTGATGCATATTGTCGTAAGAATGGTGGAAAAAGATGCATACATGGAGATATTTATCGAGATAATACACCTGTGAAATGCCTTTGCCCTCATGGCTATTCGAGAGATTTAACTGCAGAATATGGATGCAAAAGTATGTTATCAGTTTCTATATTTAAGTGTGACCTACTAAATGACTTAAAATTTTTCACATCATTTTTCCAATGTTTTGTTTGAAAATATATAAATATAAATAAACAATAATGTAGAGTCACTCAGGGACATTCCCACACTTATAGTTTTTTTGTATAATTTTATTCATACTGGTGATATATAAGATGCTATTGCTCAATTAAATGTGTGAATTCCAGAGTTGTAAACAAGGTGCAGGCTGCAAATAAACTATTGTATAAATACTATTGCAGTTCTGCACTAAAGTTAATAGAATTGTTTAACTTGAAATGTGTTATTTTCTCTTCTTTGATTGTTATTACATAAGTATTTTTTGATATGATAATAGGATAGGTTATCAGAGACAATTTGGAAAACTCCTCCTCTGAATTTCTAATGGCGACAAATAGCTGTTATGGCAGTGGTGGCCCCAAATCATGACTATTTAGGCTATGTATATGGTTATGTATATGCTATTAAACTCTGGTTTTCAAATTCAACATGTACATGCACCTAGTAACAAATTACACTGTAGTTAAATCATGCCTATTGGCTACCATGAATTCATGGCAATTACATGCTATTTAAATATCAGCTGAGATCTAAAACTACTACTGAGACCTTTTATTTGGCTATATAATAATTGCAAGCACCAAGCAAGCTTATGACTGCTCATAATAGCTTTTACTATCACTATTCATAGAGTAAACAGTGATTTCCTACTGAGTAGTTGATTCCAACTATCTCTTACTGCTTGATTAATTAACTATATCTAATGTATTAACTCTATTACTACATTAGATGGTAATAACCAAGTTCTCTTTAGGAGCAGGAGATATTATCAGGATCAGAACCTGAAGCAGTGCCATGCAATTAGGAAGGAAATGGTTACAAGCAGTGATCTCCAATCCTATGCCATGGTTCATGACTCAGAAAGAAACTAGCTCAGTGAACTCAGTATTGGTGGAAGTGCTCCTAGTGGTCCTTGCCATATGTGAATTTGTGCAATAATTGCTCTTGTTTTTTTTGCATTTATTTTGGGTAGTTTGTTGCATTCTCTGTGTGGTAGAAAATTGAATAGTTTCTTGTCTCCTTCAATTTTTCCTGCATCTATCTTGTCTTCCGTTTTGATTTGACACATTTTCCAGTTGTTTGGTTTTATCTTTATATCCTCTATCAGTTTGAATTATATTTTGTTGTTTTCTTCTTCTTCTTTGTATGTCATCACTATTTCCTCCTGTAGTGCTATCATTTTGTTTGTATAATCTATTATACATCTATTGTTCGTTAAAAAATCATTTCCCAATATGATTTAATATGGTAATGGATTTCTTTCTGTATCTATTACTGTAAATGTCTGTGGAAACGTAGTATTTGCTATTCTAATTGGTACATCTTGTAGCTTGCCTTTTACATCTATGTAATCTCCTGATGCATTTATTAGTTTGCTTTTTTCTGTATTTAGGTTTTGTCTTGTGAATCCTATTTTTGATGCTCAGCCATCAGATATAAATGATATTACTGCTCCCATGTCTATTGTTGCTTTGACCATCACTCCATTGATTACAACTGTTATTGTATCCCTTTTAATTAGGTCTGTGACTATTAGACAGGTGCTCCTTCTAGTTTAAATTGTTGATAATTTTATTTTTGTTTTCCTCACTTTCTTCTTCTTCTCTATCATCTTCTAGTAAGTCCTCCTCATCAAAGTATGCCTCTTCTTCTATTGGATTTATTTGGCGTTTACAGTGTGTGTGACCCTTATTTCCACACATTTTACATTTAAGATCTTTTCATTTTATTTTCTTTATCATTCCATCTTTTAGTTTTGTTTTAGTGATTTCTTCCCATGATTTTTTCAATATCTCTTTGCCTATTGTCTTATTGATAGTTTTTGCTATGGCAGTAGGTACTGCTTTTACTATCATTGATTTTTCATGGATCCTCACATTATTCTCCATTGTTATCTGTATTGCTAGTCCCTTCCTTATCATTCTATCTAGTGGGTCATCTGCATCACATTTTATGTTGAACTGTTGTCATATTGCTTCAGGTAATCCTTTGCATATATGTGAGAACAGATTGTATCTTGAATATGATTGTTCTCTTGAACTTAATTTTAGTAGTCTTGCCTTGGGACATATAATTTCTCAAATCATCTCTTTTATTCATTTTGTTCCATTTAATAGCATTTGATACTGTCTTTTGAAACTTTTGTCATTATAGTGTTGTTGGTATTGTCCAACCAACTTTTTGCAATTCATTTTCATTTGTGTGTCCAGCACTAAACAGTGTTGGTATGTTGCTCCACTTAGATAGAAGGGAAACCTTGCTGCTGCTGCTTTTTGTGTCACTTTTCTTTCTTTCATGCTCATTTCAAATATCTGCAACCACTTATTGAACGTTGGTGAATAAGTGTCTACTCTTCCTGTAAACTTGGGAAGAATCACTTTGCATGCAGATATGTCAGTATTCTCCTCTTCTGACAATTTAGTGTTATTGAATGTTGGCTTAAAATCTATCAGTTTCATACAATTTTCCTTTATTTGTTTTGTTATATTACTAATTAACTTTTCCGTGAATTCCTCTTTGGTTTCACTCTGTTTGTATATCTCCATACGTGTGCCACTTGGAGGTATCACTTTTTTGAGTATCTCTGTTATGATGGTTTCTATTGTTTTTACATTTCCTTCTTTTTTAATATCCTTTTCCTCATTGGTTAGCACCATTAATCTTATTTCATCTCTCAGATTGTCGATTTCTATCTGTTTTGTCATGTTTTCCTCCCTGAGGCTTACAATTTTATTGTGTATTTTGCTAATCAGTTGTTGCAATCTTTCACTTTGTGCTTTTATTTCTTTGTTAGCCTCTGTTAATTTTTCGATTTGTTTTTGGAACAAATTCTGTTGTTCCATCAATTGTGTACTTGTGTCAACTATCATTTCATTAATTCATTTTTCCTTTTCTGTGTTTGCTACCTCTACTTTGAACATCCTTTGTGTTAGTTGTTATATTTGTATTGTCAATTCTCTTCTCTCTCTGTTGTTATTTTCAAATATTTTTGTAAGTTTAACTATAGTAAGTTCAGTATTGACTTGTGCCAGCTGTAGCACTAACTCTGTAGGGGATGTTTCACTTTCAGGAGACATTGTGACGTCTTGTGTTTCTGAGGTTTTTTGAGTTTGGGGAGTTTTTTGCGTCTTTGCTCTGGTTCTTGTTTTCTTTCTTGAGTATACCATTTTCATTTTTAGCTTTGAGTAATCCTTTTCTGGTTCCCTCCTGAGGTTTTTCTATCTTTGCACAAGTTCTTGTTTCTAGTTTTTTAACTTTGTTATCTCTTTAATAAGGTTTTATTTAAATTCCATATTCTCTCTTTGTGCATGTTGGGCATGTGTCACAGTTGACAGGTAGAATCTTGCAAACCCATAATTTGCTACAATTTAGACGTTGCCCATCAAATTCCATGAGTATATGTGATATGTCAGGTGTGACAGATCCTAGAAAATTCTCACCTAACTTTGTTGCTTAACTTGTTAACTAAATTAATATTGCATCAGTGTTCCTGAATGCTTTAGCTAACAACAGTTTATTTAGATTGAGAGCAGTGGATGGTAAAGGGTCAAAACCTGATGGCAATCTTTGAGCAAGGGAAGATATCTTCTTTGGTAACAGCTCCAGACTACTTGGACATTACAGTGGAAACCAAGGGTTCTCTCAGTGAGTGTGATGCTGTCTCATTGACATTGTGTACATGATGGTGATAACTTACTAATTTAGAGCATTGATTGTTTTTGTTAGTAGTGCTGTGTAAATAAAAGGATGTAATTCAACCTCAATGCCTTTGCTTGTAATATTGCCTTACTTATAATAACCCTACAGATATAAGCATACATGTCCACCTTGCATATATGTGAACAATCAATGCCATCTGCAATAAAACTATTTTGTAAATTGGCTGATAGTCCACTGAATTACTGATAAGTAAATCCATTGCACAATAATGTGTGTAACAATTGTAGAGCATTTCAGATTTATAAATGGTTGACCTAAAAGTAGTAATGATAATCTCTGTGTCATGAATGATAGGTAAGCTATAACAAATAAAAATCTCTATTCCTATTCCTAACCTAAAAGCACATTGAGAAATCTAGGCTACCAGCCATACTTCATTTTTGAAAGGCTATAGTGTGGAAGCTGCTCCAGAATTCTATTAATTGTATTCAGGGACCACTGTAGGATTAATCTAGTGCTTGAATGTTTAGATTTCCATTTAAATAATTAAATAACCTGACAAAATAAAGAAGTAAATCCAGCAAAATTTGTTCATCACAAATAAAATCAATCACTGCATATTTATATTGAATAGTTGTAAACAATCAAGTACTCATCTAGTACATGTTATTAGACATTCTTGACTGTTTAAGAGTTTCCTGGTTTTTCTTCATCTGCTGTTAATTACACACATCAGCATTAATTAGTGTGTATGATAACATCCTTTGATTTTTGTCAAAATACTGCCAAGCAAATTAATATCAAGTACTGCTTTTATAATTCTGTACAAATAATCAAATAATAATAACCATGTGTTTACAATTAATTATTATTACAATTGAGTCTTAATTGTTTCCATTCTTTTTCTCATCATGACCATACATGGATTATGTGCACAATAGGTCTATGCTGGTGAAATATTTGTGTTTACTTGCTTTTTACAATATGTTTTCTATTCTCAGTAATGGATATGCCTGAAATCAATGCAGAGTCTATGCTTATTGCCTTGTTTGACAAATACTGTTTGAGCTGCATAGGGGCTCTTGCTTGGCCTTATGATTTTTTTGTTGATAAATTTGTTCAAGATCTTATTATATTGGTCTTTCAAGTTTCTGCCACTTGCCTTACTGGTAGGCATATGGGTTGATCAATTGTAGTTGTGATCTTTTGAGTTTCCCCATCCACCTCTCCTATGCTGATTTCAGTGTAATTAAATATCTTTTCATTTTTTTGTTCAATTTTCCATAGTTGTCCTTTTTTTGTTTCTGTTAAGGGGGTGTATTAATTGTCACCAATGTTGGGTATCTTATATTCCTTTTCTTCATGTATCATGTTAATACTCCTTTCAATTGTTTTTAGTTTCATTATGATTTTATTTCCATAAATTTGTATGCTCTCCTTTTTTGCATTTACTACTCTGTTTGTGGCATTGAGTTTCAGTATGGTGCTTTTCCCATTATTTATGGTACACAAACTTGAAGGTAAAGAGATCCTTTTCATGTTTATACCAAATTGTTCATATAACATTACTTCAGTTGTTATCAATTCAGTTGTCTTGATTTGATACATCTGCCAGTTTTTGGGCTGTACATGAAAATCCTCTTACAGTTGAAATGTTATTATCTAATTGCTTTCTTTGTCATCTGCTGCCAATACTGTTTCTTCTTGTACTCTTATCATTTTCATTTTGCAATCAATTACACATTTATATTTCATAAGGAAATCATTATCCAGTATAATCTTATATGTTAATGAGTTTCTTTCTATGCTGATTACTATGAAGTCTTGTTTAAATGTTGTGTTGGCTATTCAAATCTTTGCATTTTCCAGTGTCTATGTAACTGCCAGATGCATTTATTAATACCCTGTTCAAAGTTGTTAGCATGTTTCTTTTGAATCCAATTTTCTCTGCACACTCATCTGTGATGATTGATATCACTGATCTCATATAAATTGTAGCTTTCACTATGATATAATTTATCACAACTGTGATTGTGTTTGCTTTTATCATATTGGTCATAATTAATATGGGTGCTTGATGTTATGAGGCAGTTCTTATTTTAGTTTAAATCATATGTTGATTTTGTCTTTTCCTCTTCTTCTGAGTTGTTGTTTTCTTTGTCAATTAAATCTTCTTCTTTGCAATACACTTCTTCATTTTCTATGAGGTTAATTGGTCTTTTGCAGTCTCTCTTGATATGACCTTTTATTCTGCACAAGTTACAGTGTAAGTCAATTTTCTTAACTTTCTTCATTGTTTTTACAAATTCTTCTTTACCTGAACTTTTGCTGTTGGCTTGTTCTCAAATCTTTTCTGATTTGTTCCTTGTGGTGCAGTCCTCATTTTCTTGACCACAATTTTTTTTGCTGATCCTATCATTATTTTCTAGAGTGATTTGTATTGCTAATCCTTTTCTTATCATAGTGTCTAGGGAATCTGTTCCATCACATTTAATTTCAAATTTGTTGCAGATATTTGCTGGGAGCCCCTTGCAGATGTGTGAAAATAAATCATATCTTGAGTAATGTTCTTTACTTGAGCTTAGTCTGAATGTCCTCTCAACCTGTTACATATAATTTCATAGATCATCTCTTCTGTTCATTTTTAATCTGTTTAATATTATCCAATATTGACTTTTGAAACTTTCATCATTATAATATGATTGATACTCTCCTATTAGTCACTTGTAACTCTTTTTATTTTGATACTGAGTATCAAATAATGTTGTTATGCTACTCCTGCTAAGTGTAAGGGGAATTGTGCTACTTCCAATTTTTGTGTAACTCTGCACTCCTTTATCATCATTTTGTACATCTGAATCCATTTACTTAATGTTGGTGAGTAGTTATCAATTCTTCTAGTGAACTTTGGCAATATTGCCTTAGATCAGCTAAGTTCATTGTTTTTGTCTTTTACCAGTAGTGAGTCTTGGAATATGTTTTCAATTTTTTCATTGGAAATGACCTCCTGTATAATTTGACTTGAAATTCTATTTACTATTCTGTTGATAAAGTCCTCTTCTGATATTCTAGGTTTTTGTAAATCACTCAATGATGTGCTGCTCAAGTTTGCTTTACTTTACTTTTCAGATTTCTCTTGTATTTATATTTCTTCACAGATTATTTTATCATGATCATATTTCTTTTTTGTTTGTTAATTATTGCTTTGTCTCATTAACCTTAATTCATCTCTTAATGTGTTGATTGCAATTTGTTTGTTTTCATTTTCTTCTCCAAGTCTGATATTTTCATCATTCAACTCAGATGTCATTGTTAAATATTCTTCTGGTTCCTTTGACAACATTACTATTTGTTGCTGAAATATTTCCCTCTGTTTGCTGATCCTTTTGAAGGTATCTTTTCTCATTTTGTTTACTCAGCATTGTTTTAAATGTTACTAATTTCAAATTCTGAAATCCTTTCTATTAATTGCCATACTTGCAATTGAATTTTTTTAATAACTATTGATTTTTGTTATCTGTGGGTTGTAAGACTTGTTTAGATGGGGAGTGTTCACTGTTTGGTATTGACCTGTTGTTTTGAATTTTAGGGGATTTCACATTTTGTGGTGTTTTGTCCACTTTAGTTTTAGATTCATTCTTATTTTTGGAAAGCACCATTTTCTTCTTGTTAGCAGTGAGGAGCTATTCTATTCTTCTCTTTGTTGGCTTTCCTTCCAGCTGTTTGTGTTCTATTAATTCTATTCAATTTTCTAATTCAATAATGACGGGTTATTTTCCACATTTTCCATTTGCTTCTCATAAGTAAAATTTGCTGCTGCTTTTTACAAAGAAACTACTATTTCCCTGAGAAGAAATTCATCCTAACTCAGGATAAAGATCCTTTAATCCTTGCTTACAGGCTTTGGATGCCTCTCACAGTCACCATGTACAATCAAAACACTGCTCATAATAGCTTTTACTATCACTATTCATAGAATACAACAGGGATTCCCTACTGAGTAATTGATTCCAACTATCTCTTACTGCTTGATTAATTAACTATATCATATGTATTAACTCTATTACTACATTAGACTGTAATAACCAAGTTATTTTTGGGAGCTGAAGATATCATTAGGGTTAGAACCTGAAATGGTGGTTACCAGCAGCAATCTCTAATGCTATGCCATGGTTCATGACTCAGAAAGAAACTAACTCAGTGAAAGCAGTATTGTGGAAGTGCTCCTAGTGGTGCTTGCCCAATGTGAATTTGTACAATAATTGCTCTTGTTATTATGAGTCATAAATGGAAGTTGACAACCATGCTACTTTCTCCTCTTATAGATCTTACATGTAAATAACCGTAAATATAAATAGATAAATGGCACTTGGTACATGTGAGCAAGTATTGTGGTAATAAACTGACTATCAATTATGTACTTCTCTGAAGCTAAATTAATTGACAAAGAATGTAATAATATGCTCATAGGCATTTCTTATGTTTAATAAATCTGTTATTTTTATTACTAAAAATAAATTTGAATCTAAAATAAGAGGGTTAACCTAAGGTTAGCTATCCAGCTATTTAGAAGGTGGAGGTTTATTGTCAATTGAATCAATTGATATGTAAGCTAAATGAACAAAACTCCTATTCCTAACATTAATCTAAAGTCACAGTTTCACTAGACAAGGCAGAGTGGTGAAGCTGATGTTAAAACTGATGTTGACTGTAGATATGGAGAATGCCTCTCAGCTGGCCAGTAAATGCATTGGTGAGAGTGCCTGAACAGCTAGTCATGTTACCTAATATCATCACATTAATTGCTAAATTCAATTGTTGTCGTCTTTTTTGTTCTTAGTTTCTTTAGCAGCATTTGTGATGGATTATGCTACAATAAAATGTCATTGTAATTGAAATAAATGCACAATTTGTGCTATCAAATAACTATGTTGCCGTTTAATTAAAGAATCAATATTTTTCATTCTCAAATGTCTGCATAAAAATTACCAATATTTCTTATAGATCTTCAAGGAACTTTATGTATAATTTTTGAGAGTAATGTTGCATTATATGATATTGATTGCTCATTAAAGCCAAAAATAAATTCTATCATTGTATTAAGATAGGTAATATATTCATATTTTATGTGCAATCTATCAACAATGAAAATTATACTAGAGAAAAATTTTGTGCATTAACAAACTTAAAAGAAAACACCTGAATGACTCTGACTGTGATTTACCTTTTTACTCTGAAAATAAAATTGTGAAATTCAATTAATGCTCCAATTTCTGTGGTGAAGGGAAGGAGATTCATCATAGCATGAAGTCCACTGAAATAGATGTCACAATTATAACTCTATTAATATTTTGTCAGAAATGTGGATATTCACATTTAATCTGCCTAATTTAGGTATTTGACTACCAAATTTGTCATAATTACTAGATTACAGTAACATTACTAAAAAATAATAAAAATGTAATCATCATAGCAAAATATGTATAAATATTGTCATTAATGTTAAATTAAATGAAGTGATTGCTCATGGAATTTTATGTTCATTTTTTTAGAAAAAAATCAGTGTAATTCCAGATCTACTTGCATTAAGAAGGCTATCTTATATAGATGTCAATTTAATTCATTTTGTCAAAGGAACTGTCATACAGGTTGTATTTTTTTCTATGAAAAATATCCAAAATAGATATTTAAAAATATGTCGTAATTTTTTATAAGTTAATAACTGAATTTATATAAGTTTATCATGAATTGCATAATAGCTTTATAAAAATGTGTGCATAATAACTGAAGATTTACAAATTGAACCATAGCTACATTAGATTAATTTTAGGACTCACTAGTTAGCAACCTTTAAATATCTTGTAATGTAAGTGAAAATCTGTTGATGGAGAAAAGTCCTTAGTAATTTCATGTTGAATTGGTATGCTGTTTTTTGTTGCAATTTCTAATGTGAATATAATGTTAATTAAAATACTAAATATTATTAGATATTTCTTCAATATAAACCATCCAGAGATGGAGAACACACTTCTGATTTTTTGCATTGAAACCAAAGCACAATCTAGTTTTATTTTCATCAAGAATTAGTTAGAACTAAATAGTAAATAAATTATCAATTGTTTTCATTTAATGATTAGTTGATGCTTCATGGAGATACCGCAGTACAACTATTATTCTTACTGGTTTTAAAAGTTGACTATGTAAATTCACTACTGACTATTTTATAGTTATGCATTTGCCATGGCCAAGATTCTAAACTATTAGGAGCTGGATAGGAGTATTCATTCTAAATGCAGAATAATTAGGTGATCTTGTATTGACCAAAAATTTTGCTTTTGTTTATTGTTACTTAATTCTGTATTTCTCATTTCTGTTGTAGCCAAAGTATTTGACATCTGAATGAAATCTGGCAGTCTGTTAATTTGCTTAATGTTGCTAAGGCTTGTAATTGGCATTGGTGGGCATATTTAAACCAAATGATTGTTTACTTTTGTTGAATTTTTTTGTAATTCTTTTTTATTCTTGATGATAATTTAATATAGATACTAAATCATGCAATGATGTTATATTTCCCAAATGAACCACATAACTGTAGAAGGAAATTATATCAATGAATGCTTATGCTCTGTCACTAAACAAATTCAACCAAAGCAATCAAACTTTTGTGTTTGGTATTTTGAAGGATATCTCTAAAGAGTACATTGATTCTCTACCTAATGAGTCAAGCAAATGAAAAAATTAATCTGTTCAACAGGTACAAAAAAATGCTCATTTAAGCCCAATGCAGTCAATGAAGTAGTAATGATTGCTTATTTGCTTATTTTTAGTGTTAATAATTACAATGAAGATGCTAACTGCAATGCTATTTATAGGATTCACAGAAGAAATTTTTAAAAGAATCCATTTTTCTCACACATTATGGAATGTTGTTTATAGAACTGAATAGAAAACCTTGACAACATTTAATGTTCACCCATATTCTGTTGCTTTTTGGTGGCCAGTAATTTTTCTAGAGAGCTGATCTTGGATTATAAGAACCATCACATATATTATTATATTAATGTTAATGTACCAACATATTTGTAACCTAGTTACCTTCTATATTGTAAATAGATCATGAAATATCATTTTCATTTAAAATACAATGAACTGTAGTTAATATATCTTGATATGCTAAAGCTTTTAGTTAGCCAGCCTAGGGTTTTATTGTACAACATTCTTTTCCTTAATAAATATAGTTTCTCTAATGCAACTCACTGTGAAGGGGAAAAGAAATGTTCTGCAGAGTCTTTGAGAATGTTGGCATGAAAATCTTTAATGATTAATAAAGCTCTTTTTGCTAAGTAATTGATGACATTTGTTTTTGACACTACAGTTATTCCTGTTGATATATCAGAAGGGTACAGCCAATAGTCTGAAATATGCAATAGATTTTCAGAATTGTAAATAAAATACCACAATTTCAGTAGTGTGTAGTGACACAATTTTGCTTTGCAAAAAAAATATCAATTGAATTCATGTTTTAAATGAATAAAATTTTCGTATTTACAGTTCATGTTTGTTTTTTTAAATAAAGAAATTGAAGGGGTATTCCCCCCATTTGATCATAAGTTCAGAAATAACTTCCCAATATTTAGTTAATATTTAAGATATGCATATTGATGAATGTATTTTTTCAATTCATAAGCCTGCTTTTAATATTTTGTGTTTAATAAACACTACTATTGAGTTCAAACATTGACAGGTCTTGTAGCATCTGCTACCAAGTGTTAACAGAGATTAAAACATTCTTTTAAATTTTTGTTCCTTGTTATATGCGGGTAGGGATGTACTTATGTTAACTCCTTACTCTGATATAAATTACATTTTGTTAACCTTTACTTAACTAGAGTAACTTGATATGGTTCTGCTACGTGATTTGGCTATACCCAGATAACAATTTTGGTTGTTTTTACGTTGTTTATGGTTGTTTCATACTTTTGGTTGTTGCAGCAACCATTAACATCATTATAACAACAATTAATACTAATTTGAGCAACTAAAAATGTTGATAATTTAAGACTCAAGCAGATGCTTGCAAATAGAACTCACTTCATCATTTTGATTACTAGATCATTTTTATATAAAGAACAGAATTGCAAAAAGCTTTTTTGAAATATTAAATTTGTTAATAATTATAATATACTTGGTAAGTGAATTCTCAAAATAATATATTCATGAATATTTGGACACCTTCAAATTATCTGTCAGATAAAAAAGTTACATTTGAGCAGAAGAGATTCTTTACAATTTAAAAAAGTATTATTTTAAAATTATACTTAACTTTAAAAGTTTAAATTTTTGTTAAATTTGGCAGATTTTTATGCTTATTGTTATCATTTAAAATCAGGACATTCATTCACAATTTCAGCAAATGCTGTATTTAATATATTTATTGGGTTACTGTTCTGCCCTTTGTTGGGCTTGTGTTAGTTTAAACAGCAATGTTTGAACTGATTATCAATATAAATTTGATGTATTGCATATAAATATAATGCTAGAAAAATCATGGGCAACATAATATAATGTTTTTACGACCTAAAAATAGTGCTTTTTTATTCAGAAAAAACAACCAAAAAGCAACCTAATGTGAC
>CABFPE010000085.1:1612449-1634897 GCA_900660155.1 Hofstenia miamia
CCCACATCCAGCGGAACTCGAAGCCAATTAAAGGGCGGAGAGGATGCAGCTAAATCAATGGGTCTGCGCTTGCAATTAAAGGCAGCAAGGACTGAAATCCGTGGTCAATACGTTGACCCGGATGTGCAAGACATCAGCGAGAAATCAGACATGGACACTTCGGAGCAGCCATCTACTAGCTCAATACCGTCAACAAGTTATAGTTCACAACCGTTCTCTCACAGACAAACATCAACAATGACAAAATCCTCGAAATCTGAAGAAAGAGAGAGCAGAATGACAAGAATTGGAAAAGACAAGATTCATCCATATTTTATAGCCAATAGGAAAATCCCTTATAATGCGCAAGATAATTTATCTCCGGAGACGAAAAGGTTTCTACAACAGAGCGTATCAACAAAAGAGGCAGAGGCATCGGCAATACCTATCGTAATCGATAAACAGAATAGGCCAGTCTGCAACACGATCATTTCCTATTCTAGCAACATGAAAGAAAATTTCAACAGGCCATACTTCAAAAGCACAACACATATAACGTTCGAAGAAATGTTTACATTAAAAGACGTACAAAAACTTATAAAGAACAAGAACAAACTGATAGAAAAATGTGACAAGGTGAACTTAGACAGAGAGCACATGACGCTAATATATTTTATAAAGAAATCGGAGATAACCTCTAAAAATCTTGAAGTAAACATTGAAGAAACGCTAAAATTTGCGAAGGAGCAGAAGGTAAAAGTTATTGTAATCGCGAGAACGCAAGCCGATGAAGAAATGCCGGAATTTTTGNTTGCAAAGGAGCAGAAGGTAAAAGTCATTGTAATCGCGAGGACACAAGCCGATGAAGAAATGCCAGAATTTTTGTACACATTAGAAGAAAAAATGGAAAATGTGTTCATAATGAACAAAAGTGGAGAAACTATTTCGGAAATGATTAGTATAGACTTGCAGATAAGTACTATGGCGCCAGCGGAAAGAATAATGGTTGACTTGAAAATAGCGGTTGACATGTACTACCAAGTTAGAATGATGGAAATATTGGACGTAACTGAAAATCTCGAAGAGATAGGAAACCTATACATAAAATGTAGTATGCGGCAAATTCCGGAGCATCTGAAGAATATAATGGAAGTATGGAAGGAAATGAAAACAGAAAAACCAATGCATGAAGAATGGCCTCTCATCGATATAAAGTCGCCTATAAAAAGTTATCACAAATCCGTGGAAATGACACTGTTAGAGATCAGGAAGGCATATGAAATGGATTCCAAAAGGAATTTCAGAAATATGATTTTCGAAGAAGTCAACGCACCCCACATTCGGGCACGTACGTCAATCTGGATACTCAGCATAGCATTAACAAATAATGAAAAATTAGTGTTGCCGATCCGGAAGAAAGAAAGGAGGAGTATGGCTAAAAATAAACGTTATGAGATAGCAATATCACCGATGCCCAGTAATATTAAGCAATGGCTGTTACAATATGTAGACATTCTATCTTTGTCACCCACGAAAAAGATACAGCAGAAATTTGAAAAATACTACGTACGATTGTTAACGCAGCAACACACACTTGGGAGACCAAGCATAGTGGAACTCGCCAACAAAACTGGAATATGCCCTGCGGAGGTAGATATAATTAATGACGAAGCAAAGAAATTTATGTGGGGAGCTACCTCTAACACAAAATTAAAAGCACTAAAGCAACAGCCATGGATGACAACCAGAAGTCTGATACGGAGAGAAAGTGTAAACACGATAGAGACGATACAGAAAATAGCAGAAAAACAAGTCAACAAAATCATTACAAATGAGATGAAAAAGTACGTGCGAGATTATCCTCAGTGCGCCTATACGAAAATTATTAAAAAGTCGGAAGTTATGCGCAAAGAAGGTGAGAATAGACCTATAGAGATTATAGAAATGGTAAGCAAATCACAGGAAGAAATGAGGATAGAGGAAATGCTGCTGCAGACGAATACACTTGCGCTTACGCCAAATACACAGAGGGAAATCGACAAAGTTAATCTAGAAAAGTGGGGCGAAAAGGAACCAAGCGAAATATCATGGGTCGACACGGATGATGAGCGTTTGCTGGTAGAAATAACCGTACGGCGAGAAAAAACTGATAACATAGTGCAAAGAATTTATGGAGAAGTTTACGAAAGAGAAACTAAGTCTATGATAAAGATTTTATGCACTGAGGCTTTTACGAAACAAGAAGTAACACAAATGTTACAACCTAATAATCAGTTAGCAGTCGATATCGAATGTATCACTTCAAAAATGGTCATGAACTCAGAAACGGCGAAAAATTTGATGAAACATGGGTTAACGAATGCCTTCTGGGAGAGTATAAATACCAGTAAGAATAATTACCCAGCAACATTTGGCATGGCGACAACATCAAATATGGATGGATCGTACGAGAACATTGAAAAACAAACGTTAACCACATTGTTAAAATGTACACCACCTCCGACGATCTCGGTACCAATGTTATTACCTACGTGGCGGTTGAAAAAGAAAAAACCAGTGAAAGCCTTTTGGCATGAAGAAAACACTTACGTAAACAAGCTGCAAGACGCCGAACGAATCGTGAGAGATGAAAGATATAAGAAATCAAAAGAAATATTAAGTGAAAACGATAATAAAGAGAGGGTGTTTATCGAAGGCGCTGTAACCCCATATGATCTATATAGTGAAGGTGAGCCCATACACAAACAAATTGGAAAAGTTCGAAAAGAAATTGAAAAGAGGAACACGAAGACAGTAATTCTCTTTTCTGGAATTAATGACATAGTCTGGGGAGAACTATGGAGTTCTGAATACCGTTATTATGATGTGATGCGCAGAGTAGAGATTATAACGATGATACGTCTGGGAAAAAACGATCCAGAGCAGATAACGCGAGAAGAAATTAGAAATAATATCAGTGCGTTTTACGATGAAGCCTTGATTTCGAAATCTCTAAGATCGACTTACGAGTTTTTCTACCCAGAGACAACAGTGCGTCCAGAATTATCGCATACGAGCAGAGTAGATGCTATGATGACATTAATGATAGCAATTAAAGGCTTGAAGTTATACGAGAAGTTCTATGAAGAATTTAATTGCAAACTCAATGAGTTAAGAAGTATGTGTACAATCTCAAATAAGTTGAGGAATCCGATGTTCTTGAGACACAAGAAACTGGTTACAACGGAAAAAGAGGTCGTGTTAAAACTAACGAAGAATGAAAAATTTGAGAAGACGGAATGGGAGATGCAGGAAGCAAATGAAATGATCAAACAGGCGGTCGAGATGGTCCATGGTGAAAGAGTCGTAATCCTTAATTAGCTGTGCTGGAGGGGGAGTGTAACATAATCGTAATCTTAGCATATGTGGTCAAATTGAGAAAAAAGAAAGAAGAAACCAAGACTGAATATTGAAATAAAATATTAATTGTGTAATTGATCATTTTGGTGATGAATTGAATTTTTTTGTAAATTTATAATGCAGTAATCTTTTGATATTAATTAATTTGGCGAAACGGCATTAGACTAGATCGCTACTGCTAATTAAGTCAGAATTGCGTAATCGGCAGACGAACAGAAATTTAAACGTTCGGAATTGTAAACAAGTGGAATTAGCAGAATTAACAGGTACTGGTTAAATATTTGATTGTTGTTAATTCTTTTACTATAAAAAGTGTGTAATCAATCATTTTGTTGATGAATCTAATTTACTGGATTTACTTTACTTCTTTTGTATCAGGTTATCTTAATCAATACAATGGAAAGCTAAACGTTCGAGCTCTTGGGTATTCAAGACGGTGGTTCACGGATCCAGTTAACGGGTGAAGTGTATAGCCGGTGCTTACCCGAGAAGCTCTTAGGTTAGGTGTAGGAATAGGGGCTTTTACTCGTATTAGCTTTCCTATCGTTCGTTGTTCATGTTACAACTATTATTACATTATGTTATTACATCTGTTTACATCAAGGAAATTATGGAATCCCAAGATCTCTCTGCATTATCTTAGATATTGTTTATTACATATAATTTCTAGTAGACTGACTGACTATCAATTAATCCCTTTTGCTGTGACCGTATTGATTGTTCACATGTATTCCAGGTCAGCATGTATCTATTTATATGTAAGGTTATTATATGTACGAACTCATAACAAGCTATTGCACCCCGGTTGCGAGATCTCTTTATTAAACGACCTCATTGATAACAAGAACAATCAATACACTAAATTAATAAGGTATCAAGCATTATCACTATTGTCCTTCCACACACACTTCCATTACACTGAGTCATCCGAATTGTGGTTGGTGTCTCTATCGATGTGTCGGCTTCGTATGGAAATACTCGTTATAGCGTAGTTCTTCAATTCCTCTTTTGTGCTTTGTTGCAGGTCGGGTAGCGTACCCTGTACTTTGTACACTCTGTCTCGTGTCTTGGATCTAAAACAACAGTCGTTAGTTTCGCATCAGTATTAGTTGATGAGAAAATAAGTTAATTGTATAACGGCTAAAGCAATAGAACAGAAAGAAGAGAGACAGATACTGGAGTCTGTCACCTACCGTACTACATAAGGAGGAAACAATTGTTATAGCAGCTCCTAAATTAGTTCAGAATTACTAGTATGAAGGTTGGCGAGATTCTACAATGGATCTACCATTATTCTGTAGATTTGGGCCCAGTAATCTATTTGTAGATCAAATCTTATCAATTCTGGGATCATTGTGGTTCTTGATGTTCTCTCCCATGGGAAGATGTTTTCAGTTAGCATGCATGCTTCACATAAGTGCTCAGGGATATCTTCATTTGTCGATATTGTGATAATGACTACTCTAACTTTCTGCACTCTTGCCATTCTCGACATTTCATGAATTTTCTTCTCCAAGTTTTTTGTGCATTCTTTTTGTTTGAGTACATGTATAATTGTAAGATTTTCTTCATCTATGTTAATTTCTTTCTTATCCACGTTTATCTCTGGCAGTCCTTCATACTCAGTATATTGCGAGAATTGGAACTGTTTCTTTTCTCCTTCTGTTTTCACTGCATCTCTCTGGTATTCTGGCAGTGATGTCCAGAAGTCCGCATTGTTATGTAGTGTGCCTTTCCTGTGTTTGATCATAAATCTGAACTCNATATATATATAAATAGATATCTATATACATAGAAAAATATATCTTACTGCAAAATGCAGGTGTGCTCATCATGAGGGAAATTTGTTACATCAAATTTGCAGCTTAGTTTTGCATTTATCAAACCTCCAATTGGAACAACTAATCCAGTAAAGAAAACATATTGTGATGTTGAACNTGTTCATATTCTAAATTTCCTTCAAATGAGGAAATGTCGAAATTTATTGATGCTCTCAATCAATATAAGCATCTCTACCTTTGCTTGCTCTCAGTTTGCAACTGAAAAACTGAATGGGTACTTCATTTCCGTTTTTCATTTGTCCTAATGTTGCTCTGATTACTACTTTGCTTGTGTCACAATCTAATATAAATGATATTGACTAGTTCTTCCTGTTTCTGCCATTCAAATGGCACTGATTTTCTCATCAATCTGGTCATCTTTGCTGTTTTGTCATCTATGTTAGGAATAAAAGTTCCATCATAGCTGAAGAATCCTATGATCCTCTGTATATCTTTCTTATTGTTCAGCTTTTCTATTTTCCAGTGTTGTCTTTCATGCACATTCTTCCCTTTTCTATCATTCTTCTGAGGANCCTCCAATTGGAACAACTAATCCAGTAAAGAAAACATATTGTGATGTTGAACTTTGATATTCATTGCTAATCCTAAGTTATGCTTATCATTAGAAGAATATTAATGAAGAATATTTAAGGTAATATATAAAAACTGTATTTAACTTACATTGATATTACTTCTAAATCAGGTGTCCAAAAAGTATCTTTTTTAAACGTCATCATTTTAATACCACCATAATCACTGGGTTCCCACTCCATATCATGTAAAAAGTAAAACTAAATTTTGAAAAATATAATACAGAATGATTTTTTAATATGATGTTTTAAAAAATTATTTTGAATAAGGATTAAAATACATTTATAAACATTTATATAAGTTTAATTATAGAAATAGATTTTCAAAGCCTAAACAGCTTNTATATCTTTCTTATTGTTCAGCTTTTCTATTTTCCAGTGTTGTCTTTCATGCACATTCTTCCCTTTTCTATCATTCTTCTGAGGAACACTATTTTTTCTTTGAGAATGTCACACTTATTTCCATTAATCCATTTTCCAGAATTGTTAATGATCTTTCCAATTTCTCCAGATGTTCTTGGATTGTATCACTTGTCACTATGATGTCACTATATAGGCGTCAACTTCTTCCTCCATTCTGTGTGTCTTATTTCTTAATACCTTTGTGATGTACCTCTGAAAAGTTGCTGGTGCGTTACAGAGTCTGAACGCCATATATATCCATTCATATAGCCCATATGGGGTTATGAATGCTGTCTTCTCAATGTCATCCTCTTCTATTTTACTTGCCAGTAGGCTTTGTATAAATCTAGTATTGTAAAGTATTTATGTTTACTGGCTTCATAGAGCATGTCCTCTATCCGCGGTAGGGGATGTGAGTGCTTTTTCATCACTTCATTCAACTTGCAAAAATCAATGCATAAACAATACTTGTCTCCCTGTTTTACAAACAGCTGTTGCTGCATATGGGCTCTCACTTGGCCAGATAATTTTATTGTCAATTAGCTCTTCCAGTATGCGTTTATATTCATTCTTCATCTGTTTGGGCACCCTTCTGACTGGTAGCTTGATTGGTTTGTCTGCTGTTGTGACTATTCTATGCTTTTTGCCCTGTCCTATGTTTATTTCTCCATAGTTGAATATACATTTGTGTTTTTCTAACAACTTCCTTAGTTGCGTGATCTCCAGTCATTATAGATGTGGGTAGTCTTCATTATTTATATCGGGTGTTCTATGTGTGTCTTCTTCTGCTTTCGTCGCAATGCCCTTGAGTCAGCTTTTGGGAGTACTCGTGACTTTGATGGTGTTTGTCCACTTGCCCTACAATATCTATAATATTTTAGATCCAAAATATTGACTATAATGTTTCTGATAAAGTGACTGAGCATGTATTAATTATTAAATGTAGGTTAGGAAGCTGCCAATTATTAAAATAATTAATTAAAACCAATATATTTTGGTAATGGCTACATGTAATATTAATAGAGCAGCTAGTAACAAGTCACATTGCAAACAATGAAACACTTTTACAAAAAGTGTATCTAATTAAGTAAAACCCTACCCACACAACTACAACTAAGGTTATACAGTAACAAAGGATAAAATAGTAATGATGCCTGGTAGAGGATGTTACACATGTACTCTTTGTAGGAGATCTCTATGAATATATTTGGAAATGGCAAGTCTATTATTCCAATTTTTTGCATATAGAAGGCCATTCTCTGTTAACTTAATATTCAAACCTTCTAGCCACAATATTGGTTTTGTCTCCTGAAAATTTTTTAAGCCACACTAGTGCACTATTGTTGGTACATACTACAAATGTGCATCCAATAATGAAGTAGTGAAATTTTCTTAATGATTCAACTACTGCCAGCATCTCACATTTGGTGGCACCATAATTTTTTTCTGGATGTATATTCATAAAACACTTTTACAAATAAAGAATAAGTCAAATCATATCTTGTCTTGAGTATACACTGAGCTAGGATATGGTACACATAAGTTACATCATTCAGCTTTGAGTTGGTACTCAAAAAAGGGATCCTCAGTGAACAAGTGAAACTGGATGTGGAGATCAGCTTTGGGCAGAGGTCCACTATTGATCATTGGAGAAATTGCTGTATGGCTTTGTCACCTGAGTAGTGAATGGTTAAATCTAGTTATGTTCCATTAACAGAAATATACAAAAGCTAAGCAATATCTAGTTAGTAAATCCCTACCCACAAATATACAACCAATGTTATAGAGTAACAAAGGACAAGCAGTAATAATGCCTGGTAGAGTCTGCTATATTAGTAGAGAACATGAAGACATTCCAGCATTTCCTCATTGGAAAAGAGTTCATCATAAAAACAGATAGTACAGGCTTATCATTTCTGAATAAATTCTTGGTTGACAAATTTTCTATGGTATCTCAATGGATCAAATTCTTAAGTGATTACAGATAAACAATCAAACACAGGAAAGGAACACTACAAGCAAATGTAGATTTTTGGACAGCATTACCTAAATATCACAGGGACTCACCAAAATAAGATGGAGACAAAATGAAATTCGAATTTTTGTCACATAATCATTATGAAGACCTCCTGGAAATTAATGTAGATAAAAAAGGCCATGCAATACTCATGATCACAATCAAAGAGGAGATATATGAAGAAGAAATCATTCAAAAACAACATGCAGACAACATCCTAGAACAGATAAGGCAGAAAATTTGAACCAGGAAATATTTATTTAAAGAGAGGCAAACTCATACTTAAGGAGGTATAAATGAAAGATCAATGGAAATGGCTTACTTTACACAGAAGGACAGAACAGGAGGATTGTGATACTTGAATATTTCAAGAAAGACTTGGCATGCAGAATACTCAAAAAGGACACATGGGAATTAACTAAACAGAGATGGCATTCAACTCAAAATTTGGATTACAAAAAGTGGGAGAGGATGTCATAAATAAATCCACAAATTGTCTGCTTCACAATAATGTACACTTTTAAATTAGAATGCACTCTTAGAGAAGATGATCATTACTTAAACAAATGAAGTCAGTCACATGGATTTAGAGACACTGTCATGAAATAATGCAGGATACCAACATGTGCTGGTCATGATTAAAAAGTTTGCAATATATTGCAGAATAATTCTACTTGATTCAGCAACAGCAATAGTAGTAGCAGAAAAAAAGGAATGGATATTAAAATTTGTTGTGATGGAGAAGATGTCATTTGCTTCAATTTTCTTTTTTTGTTGCTGTTGAAACTGTTCAATTTGTTCTGCTTTGGCTCATCATGTGGTGTCAATGTTTCCTGCATCTCAAGTCTGATTTGAGATCTTAATAGTGCACATTTTCTTTCAAATTTCACCTTCAGCAGAGATATTTCAATTCACTGTTGCTTTTCTACATCTCACAATTTGCTGAGATCTATTGATTTCATCAACAATATTGGTGACAGTTGGGGTCTCTGAGTAGTGAGGGTAACTGTCTCCAGCAACTGTTGTTATTTTTTTTTGTGGTACTGAATTTAGGCATTCCTTTGGTGGGTTTTGTGATGTGGGAGTTTTCCATTTCTGATTTCTTAGATTACTGCGTCTGGTATTTACCATTTTCATTTTCCATCTTGGCAGTAGTTGCACTTTTTATGACTTCTATGACTTGTGCATTCTGTTTTTATTGAATTTTAGGGATTACAATGATAATCTTTCAGGTTTTTCCCTGTTGCCCTGTTTTGCTATAATTTTTTGGTGATAATTAGAATGCATTTGTAACATTATCTAAGATGAAAGATAGTCATTGGGAAGAAACTAAGATTTTATCTGTGATTAAAAATATATTATAAAAATGATTATCAACTTAGATTAGTTTGTATTATGCAACCAACAAATATCAGTAAAAATGATTATAATTAGTATCTGTGAATTCTACTAATTTGTTGAAGCAAAGGCGTGAGTTCTTTTTCATTATTTTTAGCCATCTTGGTGGACAAACTTTTGAAATTTTAAATTGACATGTACTTTTTCAAATTAACTATAAATAGAGTGAAATTTATTGTTGTTATGGTTTGATTATCTGATACAATGTTCAGTAGTGGCAAGGATTCCATAATATGAACAATTCTAGATTCCTTGTTCTAAGCCATGAACCTGCAATATATTAGGGATACAAATAGGAGTTTTTATTTCTGGTTACTAAACGATTTATCCTTTCTCACATGCACTAACATAAAAAAGAATTCAAGGTAAGGCTGTAAAGCCAAATATAGGATTTTATATTTATATTATTCTAGATCCAAATTGATGACAATAATTTGACTGATAATGTGACTGAGTATGTATTGATTATTACCTGTAGGGTAGGAAGCTGCTAGATATTTATCTAATTTTACTAAAGCTAATATATTTTGGAAATGGCTAATTACATAATTAATTAAGCAGCTAGTAACAATCAAGGTTGCAAGTATATAGTACACTTTACAAATTGAGAATAAGTTGAGTTGTGTCAAGAATTGGGGAAGCACTGAGCTAGGATAGGGCACATATAAGTTACTTTGCTGAGCTTGAGAGTTAAAAGTCATTCACTTGGATTATAGAGGAGTGGTGGTTACCTGATTTGGAGATTAGCTTCAGGCAGATGACCAATCACCAACTGGAAAGGTTACTGTGAAGCTTCATCATCTAAATAGTGTTGATTATATCCTTCACTAATTACAGTTATTGGAGTTTAATAATGTGGAAGTTAAGCAGTGTGAGATTAGTACCTCCCTACCCACTAGTATGCCATGTGAATTATAATAGCCTAATAGAGATATTAGAGATCAAAGCCTGGTAGAGGATGCTACATTTGCCTTTGTACTTGCTAAAGAGTCTTTCAGCTCACTCTTCATCATCACCAGTGTTTTCAGAAGAATGTTCTGCATCCATTTTTTTCTAATCACAGCAATTCTGTTTTTCATTCATTCTTTGTGGGCATGCCATTGTTGCCATGTGAAATCCCTTATCCTTAATGAAGTACAATTTATCCACTTAACAATTAACCAGTCTTGAGAATAACTTTTTCATTTCTACACTGTTAGTATGTTTCTGCATATCACTGAACATGTCTCTAATATGTTCACAGGTAATTCTTTTGTTGCATAATCACATGTGTGGTTAAGTTGAGAGAAAGAGTGCAAATTTCTAAGACTCACTTGTAGTAATAATTCATTGTATACACATGTTTATTATTATTTGATTAGTTATAAAAATTTATTAAAGCAGTACTTTATATTAAATTGCCTGGCAGTACTTTAGCAAAAATAATAGGACAAAGTCATGCACACTAATTAATGCTGACGTGCATAATTAACACAGACAAACAAATGCCAGGAAATTGTCAACAACATTAAAAGACAGGTACTAGCCATTTGTTTAATTGTTTATGGAAATTTAGTATGCATGTGCAATAATAATAGTTTATGATTTTAATGAACGAATATTACTGGATTTACTTTGTTATTTTGTCAGATTATTTAATAGTGTAGAATCTTGACAACCTTCCAACTAATAAAGCTTAACTTAATTTAGGAGGTGCTGTAACATTTTTCCCTCCTGAACTAGTATGGTAGGTGACAGATTCCAAGTTTCCATCTCTCTTCTTTACTCTAACTTTGTGTTGCTTATTAATTTAAATAATATCTGATCAACTAATATTGAAGCTTGGATTAACAACAGTAATTTAGGTGCAAGACAAGAGATAGATGGTACAATGTACAGGGTTGAAACCTGACCTGAGGTAAAGCGCAAAGAGGAATCAAAGAAGCCATGCTATGAGATAATGATTAATTCCAACTGCTACTTGAACATTGAGAGAAACACCAACTGCAATGCCAGTAACACAGTGCATGAAACAATGTGTGAGAATATGATAGTGACAGTGTGTGATTGCTTACTAATTTATTCAATTGATTGTTCTTGTAATTAATGAATTTGTAATATAAGTGGAATTCACAACCAGGATGCTTTAGCTTGTTATAATTCCTTACATGTAATATCCCTACAGATAAATATGTACATGCTAACCTAATATACATGTGAACAACCAATGCTGCCAAAAATAAAAGGGATAGTCAGTAGTTCAGTCCAAAGGTAAATACATATAATGACATTACTGAAATCCAATGCAAACAAGTCATGAAGTTTCTGATGAGGGTTAACCTAATGATCATAATATAATAATACGAGCAGTGAATGATAGGAAAGCTATAACAAATAAAAACCCCTATCCTTATACCTAACCTAAGAGCACATCAGGTAAGCACCAACTACCAGCCGCACAGCCTTTTGAATGGTGAACAAATGTTAGGTGCAAAGCCATTACAAACTTACATTAAATGAAGTTGTGGACCACTGTCAAGAATACCCTAGTGCTTGACTGTTTAGTTTTCTATGGTAATTAATAAATAAACCTGACAAAGATAAAAGAAGTAAATGCAATGAATTTTAGTCATCATCAAAATAATAAATTGCACCACTTTTATACTTGAAACTATTAAACAATCAAATATTTGGCTAGTACCTGCTAAATCTAAGTTGTTGACAGTTTTCTAATTTCTGATTTTCCTTCATCTGCTGATTTACACACGTCAGCATTAATTAGCATTTGTGAATTTGGTCTCTTACCATTTGTCAAATGTACTGCCAAATTAATATTAATAAATATGAAAATACTGCTTTACAATTTTACAACTGATTTAACTAATAATAATCATGTGTGTACAATAAATATTTAGTCTTAGTTCTTTCCTCTAATTCTCTCCACTTGACCACATGATTGGATTATGTTACAATAGTTACATGGAAAGCTAAATGTTCAAGCACTAGAGTAATCCTGCAGTGGTCCCCAAATACACTTAGTGGAATTTTGGAACAGCCTGCACACTATTGCCTTTCAAAAGTGCTGTGCAGCCTGTAGCTGCAGATTTCTTGATGTGCTTTTAAGTTAGAAATAGGTATAGGGATTTTTATCAGTTATAGCTTTCCTATCATTTATTACTCTCTTATTATTACTATCACTTTTAGAACAACTATTCAGAGATATGAAATGCTCTACATATTTAATGTACAGTTATTTTTTATGACATATTTACTGTTCAGTAAGTTTGTGGACCATCAGTTGACTTATGAATTAGCTTTCTTGCTGACTGCATTGATTGTTCACATGTATAAAAGGGTAACATGTACTATTATATCTGTAGGGTTATTACAAGTAAGGAAAAATAACAAGCTATAGCATCACAGTTGCATTAATTCCTTTTATTTACATAGCCATAATAACAAGGACAATCAATGCACTAAGTTATTAAGTTATCACACTCACTATCACTGAGGTAACCATTCATGCACTGAGTCAACAACTGGTTTCCATTGTGAAGTTCAAGTAGAAGCTGGAGCTGTCACTGAGTTGGGTTTCAACCCTGCATTAGATCTACTGCTCTCAATCTAAATAAACTGTTGTTAGTTCAAGCAGTCAGGAATGCTAATGCAATATTAATTCAGTTAATAAATTAAGCATCAAAATACATTGAGAAAGTTTGGGATCTGTCACACCATATACCTTGCTCATACCCAGAGACTGGATAAGCAAGTGAATTCAGTTTTGGCAGGATTCTACACTTATTACTGACATATTTATGTTTAGGTTTAACATGTACTGCTGAATCAAACAGCTCATGCCTAAGTGGTGAAATTCTCCCCACAGTGGATGAATCACTTAACTGGCTCTCTCACCATGACATTTGTGGTTAACTTAATTGTAACTTAATACCAAAGTTATTGCATTTTAAGTCTTAATGAAACAGCATCATGCTATAATCACAGTGTAAATGAATGGTAGCATTAAATATATGTTTTGTTAGTAATTAAGCACTTATCAAATTGTAATTAAGTATACTTCTTCTTCATTCACCAATGAGATGATCTTCTTTTATTGAACAAAAAAAAACAATTTATATAATTAATATATAAATTAAATAGAATATAGTTTGTATCTGATTTCATAATTAGCTGCATTTGTAATAATTATCCATCATTCTAATGCGCACATTCCATTTCATTAAATTAGTAGTGTAGCATAATCCAAGAAACAATGCTGCAAAAAGAATAAGAAAGATATTAGTTGATCAAGAGGATTAACATTTAATTGAATTATGATTAAATTAGTATTGATCTTAAATTAAAATCAATTTAAGTTTAGCATCATTATTTTTGTAAAATGCAACTAACATTACCAAATAGTAATTGTTGAAACAATTTGGCAAAACAAAGGGGGTAATATTGCAGATGATTTAACATTCAAGTCAACAGGTACTTTTTGATCAGAAACTATAAATTGAGAAAAATCATTTGGAGAACTGTTGAAGTAAATTCTTTGAAAATCTTATCCTTAGATTTAACCTGGTTTGCTTATTGTTAAATCATGTCAAGCTAAACAGTAAATGCATTAGTAGTGGTGGGGGCACACATTGGGTGTGATTCAAGGGTCCTTGACATGAGCCATGAACCTGCATCTTGGTTAGGGATAGCTGACTATCAATTCTCTCAACAAGATTTATGCAGTAATGAAACTCAGAGAAAACAGTTGGAGAACCAATTGTAGGTTATTATATCTTAAATTAATAAGACTACATAGGAGACCTATAAATAGACCTATAGCAAGACTAAGCATGTATTACTAATGAAATGGAAGTTAGGAAGCTGCAAGTAATTATCTATTTGATTATTTGAATTATTTAAAGCCAATAATTTTCAGTAATGGCTAAATAAATATTTATTAAGCAGGTAGTGACATTGCCAGTTTGCAAGTACAAACTACACATTACAAATTGAGTTTAAGTCAGTTACATTCAGCCTTGAGGGTTGCACTGAGTTAGGATAGGGAACACATAAGCTACTTCACTGAGCTGAGATTTGGAGACAATCAATTGGCAGTGAAGATAAGTAAGTGTTGGAAGATTTGGAGATCAGAGTCTGCCAGGGGCCTAATGGAAGATCTAACAATAAGGAAACTGCAGCAGCTGATCCACATCTAAATAGTGTTCAGTTACCATAGATTTAATCAAAGTTAACTACAAGTGTTTATAGAGGAAAGCAGTTGATATAAGTACACCCCTACCTGTGATTAACACAGAATTATATTCAAAAGGAATTAATTAAGTTGAGTTAGAGCTTTGTAGCAGATGCTACAGTAGTTCCGAGATTTATAGCAATTTGTTAGTAAATGTAAGTTAGATTAATTAAGATATTTGCTGAAAGATACTTAGGGGCACTGTCAATGTCCATCAAGTTAATTCACCACCACCATTTCCATACAGAAATTTAACTAATTATCTTCATGTATAATTCCAGATAAATATAAGAAATGGACCTAATGACTTATTTACTGAAAGTTTGGTTTCTCAGTATAAAAATTCCTGGTATACTATAAATAATGTTACATTCACTTTTATGTTTTCATATTTCAGATGATTGATTTAAATTTTTAAATCATTTCTGACCTGTTTTATAGTCTAGATTAAAGATAATTCATTTACAAAATCAGTACTGTCAACAATATTTCATTTAGTATCACATTCTATCACTGTGGTCAGCATAAGTGTCTTTCTGTTTGCACTTTTTGAACTTGGGTGAGCTAACAAGACTATCTTTAAGTTTACATTCTGTTACATTACCAATAGGAGAGTGCAGTTTGAAAGTAATCTGTTCAAAGAGTTAAATACAATGATGTAGTTTAAGCATGGAAAACAGCTGCTTATCACCCTCATGTAGAAAGACTGAATTAAATAATAATCAAATTGATAAGACAATTATTGGAAATGATAGAGTATTTTTTACAATAAAGTAGTGCACTCAACAATTTGAATCACACAGTTCAAAGCAATGTTCAGTAGGGAGGCATCAACTCTGCTTCAATGCAATATATGAACTACTATAAAGATATTGACAATGAGTACATAAAGATAATCAAACACCAATGACAGAAATTCAGAAAACAATGTGCAGAACAATGTGAAAAGAATGAAAGTGATACAAAGGAAGAACTTCAATAAAAATGTATATGGTAGGCCTTGCAAAGTCTATTCATATACAGTAGGAAACATGAACAACATAAATCAAGTTAAGAAGCTAAGGTCACTCTGGGCAGTGTAGAATTGGGAGCTGGGAACTCTAATAATACTACAGAACTCATTGTCACAGCAGAAGATTGCTGAAGTGACCCTATTGTAATGTAGAGTCGCTTGGGGATTCAGTCGAATTTATTCTTTTTAAATTGTATTCATGTGTTATTACGTCACTATGACGCTATCGATTATTTTCGATCTTAGTTTGCTATTATTAAATTGTTGTCCCCTCGATGGTGCTTTTATTTGCTCAAATTTAATTTTGCGAGGGAATTAGAATTGATCATGTTAAACTACGTTGCTATCTGAAGTTGTAAACAAAGGCAGGTAATGATGACACTTTTGTATAAAAACTGAGAAACCTGTAGCAATAGTTCAATAGACTTTGTCTACTCTTAACTGCCGTCTTTACCTTTGTATTTCTTATTTATTTATTATCTTAAATGAAACTTATTGCTTAAGATTGGCGACAATTCGGGAGTGCTTTCACCAGCACGGGGCGACACGTTGCTTCTGGGGGTCNTAGAATTGGGAGCTGGGAACTCTAATAATACTACAGAACTCATTGTCACAGCAGAAGATTGCTGAAGTGACCCTATTGTAATGTAGAGTCGCTTGGGGATTCAGTCGAATTTATTCTTTTTAAATTGTATTCATGTGTTATTACGTCACTATGACGCTATCGATTATTTTCGATCTTAGTTTGCTATTATTAAATTGTTGTCCCCTCGATGTTGTTTTATTTGCTCAAATTTAATTTTGCAAGGGAATTAGAATTGATCATGTTAAACTACGTTGCTATCTGAAGTTGTAAACAAAGGCAGGTAATGATGACACTTTTGTATAAAAACTGAGAAACCTGTAGCGATAGTTCAATAGACTTTGTCTACTCTTAACTGCCGTCTTTACCATTGTATTTCTTATTTATTTATTATCTTAAATGAAACTTATTGCTTAAGATCGGCGACAATTCGGGAGTGCTTTCACCAGCACGGGGCGACACATTGCTTCTGGGGGTCTTTTGATTACCCAGTCCGAATTGTGGGTCATTAAGTTATGTATACGGTTATGTATAAGGAAATAATAAATCTCTCGTTCGTATTTCAACACGTACATGCACTTATAAAACCTAACACTGTGATGATACCATGCCACTGGCTAGCATGAATATCTGGCAATTACAGATTATTTAATAGTGAGCTGAGAGATAACAATGAAAATGGGAGTTTGTATTTTTGAAGTGAGATAGAAATTAAGCAAGTGAGACAAATAGGGTAGCACCAGTCAATAGGTTAAGCACTTTACTTCTGGATGTTCCGCTTTGGCTGGAAGCCATAGGAATTGGTCATCTTGGTTCTTACCTAAAAGTAGTTCTGTTACTTGGATGAATTACCAATGTTACATCTACATGCTATGAATTCTGTGTTATTCCCTTCCTGGAATCATGGCTGTTCTGTAAACGCTATTCAAACCTTTTGTGGAGTCAATTAAGTTTCTAGTTAAGTTTTCCTACCAGCCACCNACCAGCCACTGATTCTACATGGCAACCATGACAGGACGCTGACGTGATAACTGTTTAATCCTGTTGCTTTCTTTCAATGGTTTGGTGGTGAGTTGGTTTTCGTTTTGGTACGTATTATTGTTTTGAGACTTCATGGAAAGTCACCCATCGATGTATTCATTAACTTCCTCACCCTCGAAGGATGGCGACGACACTTCTGCGTTTCTTATTTGGCTGATGTCAACTGTTAAATTTCTTGTTTGTTTTACTTGTTACTAGTGCTTTTTACGTTGGATTTATTACCAAGTACTGCCGTATTCATTTCCTCCCTTTTTGGTCTGTTACTCACTGTTACCCCTCGTAAGTATCTTTGTTTTGTTCCTGTGTGCGTGGGAGTGCTCCCATTGTCAGTTCTGAAAATTGTTGTTTTGTTCTTTACATTCCAATGGATTCTAGTTCGAGTCGTACTGTAATTTATTCTCCTACTTTTGGGACTCCTCCCATTCGGAGTGTCCCCTGTGCAAGCGTTGGTAGCCCGGACGTTGCCCCTTGCACTGTTGGATCGTTGTTAAACTTCTGTCCTCTGACTTCTCCTAATGTTCAAAGAATGGATGATAGCCATAATGCAGCCACTATTCCCTATAGCAATGCCAACACGAGTCCATCATTCCATAGAAATGCGCGATGTGTATTGAACACTCAGAATGCTCCGCCCATTCCCCTGCGTCCTCACAGTTACGCCGGTGGTCGCGAACAGACGCCTCACTTTGATGTGCACATAGCTGAAATCGAGCATTTGCGGGACGAATTGTCACAGCAGGTGGCACTACTAATGGAGAGTGAACGCCAGGTTGAATCCTTACAAGCCGAGCTTAACACCCAACATGTAGCATACCAACATATGGAGAGACAGATGTTGGAGTCGACCTTCACTCTTGAATTGCAGATCAACGAGTTAAAGAATTCTATCCATAACTCCAATCGTCCAGAAGAGACATCAACTGGCAGAGATCGTGATGATTATGTTACCCATGCTGTGTTAAACGACGCCCTCGATGAATTGGCTGAGAAAATTATCGGCAAAGTAGTTCAGCTTGTTGGCGTGAGCCAGCCTCCTCCAGCTGCTTCTTTATGTGGAGTGTCCTCGTCTGTGCCTTCTGCTACTTCTCCCTCACACAGTCAACCTACCTTTGCTCAGGCAGCTCTTACCCAAGTCGCTACGTTAACAACTGGAGCTACTCCTCAAACTGGCTACGTTCAGTCGTTACCTGATCCAGTAAGTATGGTTGTCGTTCCTGCATATAAGGAGCAGCACATGAGTGATACCAGTCTGACCAACGATTCTAAAGATCAGCTGAGATACCGCGAGTCGATCCTTCCTCTCGAGTCCCGCGGGCAGATACCAGTATACAGTAAGCATTCCGTTCTACCCAAATTCACTGGGCAAATCGATGCTGTCGCCCAGTCCTTTGACGAATGGTTTTTTCTATTCGAACTGACGATGAAGCAACATAAAAATTCACAAGAGACTGCCATGTCGCAGTTCCCCTTGTATCTTAGTGGATTGGCATACAACCAATATATGATGCTTGACTGAAATATCAAAACAGATTACCAATTGTTGGTGGGTTTCTTTGAAGACCATTATCGAGCACCGCACATTAAACATCAGTACAAGACACTTCTGTGCGACATGTCTTTTAAATTTGGTGACGATATCCGTAACTATATAACCCAGGTCGAACGCCTGTTCTGCCTGAGCAGTCTGTCGAAAGAATATTCCAAGCACGATTTGTTCTCTTACATTTGCCGAGGCTTCCCTGCGTCAATTAGAAATCGGCTGGAAGTTAGATGCAATCCTGAGGACAGCCTCCATGAAATAATCCGTAAGGCTATCAGCGTGGTATACATGCTTCAGAACTCACAATGCATCAACAGCGACATCACTAAATTCTCCGGTGCATCTGGGATGAAAAATTTCGAACTCAGGAAGCCTGCCCCTGTCAGGAAGATGCTTGACTTGTCATCAGTGCGATGTTATACATGCGGAGAAAAGGGACATTTGAAATCCCAATGCAAAGCTAAAGTCTAGCTTGTTGCTGACTGCGAAGGCTTTATCGTTGAAGAACCTTTTACCAAAGCCTTGTGTGTTGACAACCTAGTTGATCTCGAAACCGATCATCCTACCACATCACAAGATTTAAATTAGTTGGAGCGCCGCCTCCTGAAAAACGCGCACAAGATCACAACGTCTTAGTGATCACTCAGTTGATTAGAAAGAATTTAATACCGGTCGAGATGAATGGAAATATCTTTAACGCCACAGTGGATATGGGAGCAGCAGCCTCCATCATAAGCGACGAATGTTGCAAGGAATTATGCTTCAGTCGAGACTCATTGGATCCCTCTAGTGCGAAGTTGATCGACGCCTCTGGAAACCCGCTTTCTTTGAAAGGAAAGTTAACTGATGCTTTGATTAAAATTCACACGGAGCCTTTCAAAGTTGACTTGTTAGTAGTAGACACGTCAAACCACCGCCTACCCTATGACCTCATACTAGGAAATGATTTTTTGGAACGAAATTCTTGTGTTATCAACTTTAAGAACTGTACAATCTCCATCAAAGATCAGGAAGCAACGCAATTGGTTACAGTCTCTGAGAAAGAGGTCATCTTTAATCTGGATGAGCCCATACTTCTTGAACCAAAGCATTGGATGAGGGTCGCTGTTTCTTCTGATGCCGGTATTAATGGGGATGTCATGATATCAGGGCATAGAGGCAAGTACATCCGCGGAGTCTCTTTTTCGCCAGATCTGTGTAAAGTGATTAGAGGAAAGTCGTATGTCACTGTTCTTAATGCGTCGTCTTCTTTCGTAAAAATTGGAGTACATTAATTACAGTGTATCAGAGTACTGGTAAAGGTTGAGAACGTTCCAGTAACTTGTTTACCAATCTGTACTGCCATGCATGACCTAGAAGCTCCCTCGAATCTGGTAAGGGTGCCAACAGTTACCGAAAATTCCCATCCACATCTAAGTCAAAAAGAGAGGAGGTCTCTGGCATCTCTGCTTTACAGCAAGCATGACGTGTTCAACTACGGTGTCATCAGTGTTGGGCAGGCAATCAGTGAAGAACATACTATCAAATTAAAACATGATCGCCTGATTCGTTTACCCATACGTCATGTGCCAGAAAATCTGAAACATGAATATGAGAAGATCTTAAGCAACCTAATTGAAAGCGGAATAATACAGGGAAGTAACAGCCCATACACTGCACCCACTGTGTTTATTCGTCAAGGTGAGAAGTATAGGCTGTGCATCGACTTTTGCAAGCTGAACAATATCACAGTTAAGGATGCATACCCCCTGCCAAGGATAGAAGATCTCCTTTACGATGCTAGTAAATACAAGTTTTTCTCATGCTTAGACTTGTGCAAAGCGTACTGGCAGGTACCCATGCGCCCTTCTGACATTGCAAAGACTGCCTTCATTATCCCTTACGGGTTATACGAGTGGAAGTATATGGCCTTCGGCCTATGCAACGCACCAGCTACCTTTCAGCGGTATGTCACGAAAATTCTTAAAGATGGTGCAAACCTCCTCGAACCAGGCATCTCAGCTTATATAGACAACATCTTGGTCATGAGCCACACCTTTGAAGAACATCTGGATAAGCTTGGTCGAACCTTAGACTTATTACAAAGAGCGGGACTCAAAGTGAACAGAACCAAATGCACATTAGTTCAAGCCAAAGTAGCCTTTCTTGGTCACTTAGTTGAACCTGGAAAAATCTCAATTAAAAATAACGTGAAAGATTTTTTAGATAAAATTGAAATGCCAAGAACCCGCCGAGATGTTCAGTGCTTAATGGGTTTCCTAAATTATTACGGGATGTTTATTCTGGACCTCGCCAACAAGACAAGAACAATCTCTAATCTGTTAAAAAAGTTTGTCGATTTTAAATGGACTTGGCAAGAACAAGAAGCTCTTGATGGAATAAAAATATAACTGAAGAAAATACCTTCCTTAAATACCCTGGATTATATGAAAGACTTCATAATCAACTGCGACACCAGTGTGGTAGCTATTAGCGGAATCCTCAGTCAGGACGTTAATGGAATCGAAAGTCCAGTGCAATATTTTAGCCAAAAACTTAGGGCGTCCGAAAAGAATTATGGCGCAACAAAGTGCGAAATGCTTGCACTCGTCGAGTCTCTGAAAAAATTTCGCAACTTCATACTTGGCTGCAAGTTCACTGTGAGAACTGACAACAGCGCACTGGCGTGGTTAAAGAAATTCAGTGGCAACAAATCAAACATCGTCGCTAGATGGATAGAATATCTCAATGATTTCACGTTCACTGTTAAGCATCGCCCTGGAAAACTCCACTTGAACGCAGACTACTGGACGGCTCTTCCGAGCAATGAGCGCAATCTTAAGAAGCCAGGTGGTGAACAGGTTCCTTTTTCCTTTATCCCGCACACCGAGTATCAGCTGATACCCGAGATAAATGCAGATCGGAATGGGAAGCCAATCCTTGCAATCTTGATGCAAGAGGAAATCTCCGAAGAAGAAATAATTCGTCACCAACATCGTGACTGGATACTAGATCAGATAATGAAGAGGATGGGGGATCCGTATTTTCCCACTCCCTCGGAGGGGAACCGATATTTCCACCACTACAACTGGTAGGTCACTGACAAAGGCCTACTATACGCCAAGAGTAAGAACAACAATCATCTTGCTATCCCTGAGTATTTTAAACGGGACCTAGTGTGGAGAGTTCACGAACGAGGTCACCTAGGCATTCTACAAACCAAGAAGACTTTTAACTCCAGATATGTAACCACAGGAATACACGCTACGGTGACAGACGTTATTGATAAATGTGAGAAATGCCTATTACACAACCTTCACCACTTCCCTCAGCAATGAGCTGAGATGGAATCACGATCTGCTGAAAGTCCTAACGAATTAGTACACGTTGATCTATCCAAAGCTATCCAAAGATGACGAAGGCTTCCAGTATTTACTTGTAATGGTCGACCATTTCACCAA
>CABFPE010000085.1:1669817-1685571 GCA_900660155.1 Hofstenia miamia
CCACACACACTTCCATTACACTGAGTCATCTGAATTGTGGTTGGTGTCTCTATCGATGTGTCAGCTTCGTATGGAAATACTCGTTATAGCGTAGTTCTTCAATTCCTCTTTTGTGCTTTGTTGCAGGTTGGGTAGCGTACCCTGTACTTTGTACACTCTGTCTTGTGTCTTGGATCTAAAACAACAGTCGTTAGTTTCGCATCAGTACTGGTTGATGAGATAATAAGTTAATTGTATAACGGCTAAAGCAATAGAACAGAAAGAAGAGAGACAGATACTGGAGTCTGTCACCTACTGTACTACATAAGGAGGAAACAATTGTTATAGCAGCTCCTAAATTAGTTCAGAATTACTAGTATGAAGGTTGGCGAGATTCTACAGTAGAGGAAGGTTGGCCACAAATAAAGATTGATGCACCATCACGGAAATTTCACAAATCAGTAGAAATGGGACTGGCAGAGATAAATAGAGCCTATGAACTAAACACGAAAAAAGACTTCAAACAATTATTATTTGAAGAAAAGAATGCACCAGATATATGATATAGAAGGACAGCATGGATATTAGCTATATTTACAGCAGAAGATGTGAAAATAAAACTCCTGATCCCACGACATACTCATCACAGACTAATGAAAGCAAAGAAATATGAAATAGCGTTAGCACTGATAAACATGCAAACAAAGAATTGGCTACTAAAAGGTCACACTGGGAAACTAGAGGCACCAAATCAATCAGAGAAGCCAGTCCAAACGATAGAAAAAATATTGAGCAGAATAATAATGAATGAAAATCTGCTAGGGAAAATGTCAGTAATAAGCATCACAAACAAGATGGGGATATGCCCCAGCAAGATTATGATATTTGACGAGCCAATGAGAAAGTATATGTGGGGAGCAACATCTGAGACACGGATAAAGCAACTCCAAAACCAACCCTGGCTCACAATGAAGAAAATTATTAAAAGAAAACTTGCAAGCACAGCTGAAATCCGAAGAACATTAACACAGAAAAACGTGCAGAGAGCCCTTGATCGCAAAATTGAATGCTATGAACGAGATAGTCTGCAGTGCACATTTACTAAGATCATTCTAAGTGCTGAGATGATGAAACGAGGGGGAATTACGGAACCAGTAGAAGTCTGTGAAATGGTTACAAATTCCCAAGCAGAAATGCTAGAGGAGGAACAACTACTGACATCATCCAGATTACTACTATCCCCAAAACACAACAAACAATTGATAGGATAAATATCGAAAAATGGGCAGAGATCAGTCCAGCAAAAACAATAGAATGGATAGATATGGATGACAAGCAGTTCTTGGTTGAAATAAAAATCACAAAAGAAGCTAAAGATATAAAGGAAAGAAACTTCCAGAGCATTAGGGAACAACAAACAGTGGCAATGATGGAACTTATGTTCACCAAAGAGTTCACTCAAACAGAACTGGAAGAGCTATTAAAACCATATAATCATATGTAAACACGGAAAGAAAAGCCAAAGCTATGATAGAACAAGACGACTATAAAAAGTCAAAAGAAATAATGATGCAGAATGACAACAGAGAAAGGGTCTACATCAAGGGCACAATAACGCCAGACCAGCTCTATACACATGGAAAACCCATAAATGTGCAATTGCAAGACCTTAGAAAGGAAATCAAGGAATGAAGCCAGAGAGCCATAATGCTATTCTCTGGAGTAAATGACATAGTTTGGACAGACATATGGGAGAAGAAATACCGCTACTATGATGTTACAAAGTGGGTCAAAATCGTTACAATGATGCGGATCAATAAAAACGATCCCAACACTATAACAGAAAAGGAATTAAGAGATAACATCAGTTTCTTTTACAAAGACGTGGCAAATACTCGAAATTTACGGAAAGTCTTTATGTTTTTCTATCCTGACAACCAAATCAGAGAAGATCTAGCACACACGAGCAGAGCCGACGCACAAATGACACTGATGATCATAATTAAAGGCATACAATTATATGACAAATACTACGACATCTTTTCACAGAAAATGAATGAATTAAGAGAAATAACACCAATTGCAGAAGATATCTGAGAAGCACGTTTCCTGAAATATGCAAACATTGTGACAACAGAAAGAGAGGCAGTTCTCAAAATGACAAAGCAAACTGAATTTGAGAAAACAACGTGGGTCAACCAGCAAGTGGAAATGATAAATCTAAAGGCGGACATTCTGGTGCACGGAGAGTGAGCTGTGCTGAAAATAACACAAGCTGAGGGGGCGTGTAGCATCATCCAAATGAAATCAGAAATAAGCTGCAAACGTTGCAAGAAGAGATTAAGATCAAAAAGAAGTACATAGGTTAGGTATAGGGGTTTTCTCTTGATTAGCCAACTAGCATTTCATCAATATATGTACTCTAATAATTAATTGTCAACAAATGGTTGGATGACCAAAACCTAGGAAATATATTAATACCATTTTAGATCTAAATTGATTACCCATAATTGACCAATAAAGTGACTGTACATGTATTAAATTATAAATGTATGTTAGGAAGTTGTTCGAGCTAAATATATTTAAATAAGCCAATATATTTTCAGTAATGGCTACATGTAATATTGAATGAACAACTAGTAACATGTCAGGTTGCAAACAGACGTAACACTTTCACAAAATAGAGTCTAAGTCAAGTTGTGATGTGCCTTGAGTATGCACTGAGCTAAAGTAGGGTACACATAAGCTGTATTGATTGAGCTGAGAAGTGACACTCAACCAATGGATGGAATGGTCAAACTGGATGTGGAGATCCACTTTGGGCAGATGCCCATTAAGAGATCATTGCAGAGATTACTGTATGGCTTTTCACCTAAATAGTGAGTGGTTAAGTTACATAAGTCAATGGAAGCAACAATTCAAGCAGTATGTAATAAGAAAATCCTTACCTGCAATAACACGACTAAAGTTATACAGTAACAGTAGATAAACCGTGATAATGCCTGGTAGAGGATATTACATGACTAATAAACACCACTTGTTTAGCTTGACATAATATTAAATAATCAAAACGTAATAGCAGAACAAAATAAGAATTCTGAATAAAATTCTTTATCAAATTGCTTACAGGATTTAGTTTCTATTTATAGCAAATCTAGAAAAGTACCTGTCAATTTCAAATTTATACTTTTGTCTGCAAAAAGGCGGCTAAAAATAATGGAAGTGATTTCGCCCCCTCATTTTGCCAAAAGTATTATTATTGACTGATACTAATCTCTTATTTCTGACACATATTGTTTCTTGGTTGCATAATACAAATTAATCAAAATTAATCTAATTAATCTATTACAATATTTCTAATCATCATTTCTTTGATCTTATTCTCATCTTAGTGCAACATTTGCAGCTTTTAGATTTGTTTAGATGATGCTACACGCCCTCCTCAGCTTGTGTTATTTTTAGCACAGCTCACTCTCCATGTACCAATGTGTCCGCCTTCTGAATTATTGATTCCACTTCCTGATCTTCCCATGTGGTTTTTTTTTAATTTGACTTGCTTTGTCATTTTCAAGACTGCCTTTTTTCAGTTGTTATGGTATTTGCATATCTCAAATGTCTTCTATTGGTGTGATTTCTCTCAGTTCATTGATCTTCTGTAAAAATATATCATAGTATTTCAGATATAATTGTATGCCTTTGATTCCTATCATTAGCGTCATTTGCGCATCAACCCTGCTTGTGTGGGCTAAGTCTTCTCTGATCTGGTTATCTGGGTAAAAGAACATAAACATTTTTCTTAAACTGTGAGTGTATGTCTCGTCTTTATAGAAGAAGCTGATGATATCCCGTTACTTCTTGTTCACTTATTTTGTTGGGATTGTTTTTGTTGATCTGCATCATCATTACAATTTCCACTCTTTTCCTCACATTGTGTTAGCAGTACTTTCTTTCCCAGATGTTTGTCCATACAATATCATTGACCCTGGAGAATAGCATTATTGCTTTTTGAGTGTGGCTTTCTATTTCTTTTCTCAGATCTTTTAGTTGTGTATTGATAGGTTTCCCCTGTGTATACAACTGGTATGGCGTTATTGTTCCTTCTATATACACCCTCTCTCTATTTTCATTCCTCAGCATTATCTCTTTCAATTTCTTGTAGCCATCGCATTCTACTATAGCTTTTACCTTCTTTTCCGTGTTTGCATATGATTTGTACTCATGTAAGAAGGTTTTCACAAATCTGACTTCTTTCAGCAGTCTCCAATGTGGGAGGACCATTGGTATTGCAATTGTTTCTGGTGGCATGCACATTAGGATTTTTGTTTCAATTTGTCTTTCAATGGGTATGGGTCTTCAGTAGTCCATGCTGTTGCTAGGCCTATCCTTGTGGGGTAGCTCATTTTTGCTTCTGAAATGGTATTCCGGAATGCCTGCGTGAGTACCCTTCTACTTAATTTTAATCATATTTCTTCTTTGATGTCTATTCTTGCTGCCAACTGGTTGCATGGTTTTAGCAATTCTTCCAACTCCATTCTTGTGAATGCTTCCATGATCATTAACTTCATTGTTGCCACCATTTGCTGTTCTTTAATGTTTTGAAAATTTCTTTCTTTAATTTCTCTGGTTTCCTGAGTTATCTTTATTTCAACTAAGAATCATTCATCATCAGTGTCAATCCACTCAATTATTCTCACTGGGCTCACTTCTCCCCACTTCTCAATGTTTATTCCATCAATTGTTTGTTGTGTTTTAGGAGACAATAATAACTGTGAGGATGTTAACAACTCCTCCTCTTCCATCATCTCCCTCTGTGTTTTAGTGAACATCTCGCAAACTTCCACTGGTTCAGTTATCCCACCTTTTTTCATCATCTCTGCACTCCATATTATTTTTGTGAATGAGCATCATGGGCTATCTCTTTCATATCTCTCCATTTCATTTTCAAGAGTCTTCTGCAAATTTTTAATACTGCTGATTTTCTTACTTCTTCTGTGCTCACCAGTTTCTGTTTTATGATTTTCCTTGTGGTTATCTATGGTTGATTTTCTATTTGCCTCTGCCATGTTGCTCCCCACATGTATTTCTTCATTGATTCTTCAAACATCATAATCTTGCTTGGACATATCCCCGTATTATTCTCTCATTCATTATCATGCAGCTGATTATTTTCTCCATTGTCTGTATTGGTTTTTCCACTTTATTTGGTGACTCCATCTTTTCAATGTGGCCCTTTAGCAAACAATTCTTTGTTTGCATGTAGATCAGAGCTAATGCTATTTCAAATCTCTTTGCTTTTGCTAGTTTGTGTCAAATGTGTTGTGAAATTGGGAGTTTTAACTCTGCGTCTGCCATCATGAATATTGATAGTTTCCATGCTGTCATTCTATATCAGATTTAAACCACATTTTTCTCTTCGAATATTAGTTGTTTGAAATCCTTCTTGATGTTTAGCTCATATGTTCAGTTCACCTCAGTGAGTGCTAATTCTACGGATTTATGAAACTTCTGTGATGACGCCTTGATTTTTATTTCTGGCCAACTCTCCTCTACTTTCTGTTGCAGTTTCATGTTCTTCCATATTGTTTGGATCTGTTGAAAGTGTTCCTGCTGTTGTGTTAGGCTGCATTTTATAAATAGCATGTTGGCCTTTTCTATGCAATCTGTATCTGCCATCAACTCAATTGTCTTAGTCTGTTTATATAGATTGATTGCAATGCATGGGTCCACCATTATTCTGTATATCTGCGCCCAATAATCTACTTGTAGGTAGAACTGAATCAGCTCTGAGATGGTTGTACCCATTGGTGTTTTCTCCTAAGGGAAGATATTTTCTCTCTGCATGCATGTGTCTAATAGATGTTTTGGGATATCATTGATTGTCAACCCTGTAATTATTACTACTCTTATCTTCTGTACTTTCACCATTCATAGTGTTTGATCAATATTCTTCTCCAAATTTTTGGTGTATTCCATCTCTTTCAGAATGTGTATAATTGTTAAATTTTCTTCATCCATATTTATTTCTGGAAGTTCTGCTATTTGGTCCTTATAGGCCATTATAGCTTGTGTCATTTCCAATGTAGAGTGTTCATTAAACACAATGTGTACTGTACTTTGCATGTATGGCCTTTCCAGCATTTCATTCATCTCTCATGGGTAGCTTATGATTACATTTACTTTTGGTCTATGGTAGGCATCAAGTACTATTGGTAGGTTTTTTCCTTTGGTTTTCACAACCTTTCTTATATGTGATTTTGTTTTAGGGGATATTTTAGCAAATGCTTTGTAACACATTTTCAATGTTCCAATAAAGTATGGGTGTAGCATTTCTCCATCAATTTTAGACATTTGTTTTCCTCTTTCTTCAGATAGTACTGTTCTCTCTGAGGTGCTATCTGAGGAGGCATGTAGATGAGTCATCCATAATGGTATTCTGCTGGTGCTCTGTTCACAGTCCATGGGCTGTGAATCTGTGCTGATAGTTTCTACTGATTCAACATTGAATTGGTTCACAGTTACTCCTATCAGCACTTGACCAGTTGTGGTTCCTGTGGGGATAACGTCAGCCTTGAATTGCCTTCATATCTCCACAGTTCTTCCACAACTTACACCTTCCTCTGCAACTCCTATTGTCTCACTGTCCTTGAATCAGCGTTGTGGACTCTTGGAAGGAAAGTTGTGCTGCTGTGCACGAGTTTTCTTTGTGCCCTTGAATCATTGGTGCAAATCCCTGTTGGAAGAGGCTTTTTGTCCATTGGTCTCCCTGCCCTTGAATTGGTCTTGGTGACTACTAGGTCGCCTTCTCACTCTATGTCATTGGTTCATTGGTTCTTCATTCTCATCTCTTCTGCACTAGAGTTGACATCTGGTTTGAGAACTTCTGTGAACTCTCCTTTTCCTGTTTGTGGTTGAGAGTTCTTCTGGTTGTTCAACAGTGGGTGCATCATTCTCTTCTAGATTCCTAAATTCAGTTAGTAAATTTAAATCCTATATTTCAAGGTCATATATAGATTTATTTCTTGCTGTCCTTTTTTGGCAAAACTCTCTCTCTCTCTCATGCTATCATCTCCAATGTCTGCTGTGAATTCTTCATCAAATCCCTCTTTGTGTAAGCTATCTAAATCATACATATTGTATATAATTTTGTTGCTGTTAATTTGGCATATTTTGAATTCATCATTCTCATCTATCTTTGTCTCTTTGATGCCCACTGTCACTTCCTTCAAATTTTGAAAATGTAATAGTCTATTGTTATCTAACCTATATTTGTTGTTCAGTAGTGTTTGTGTTATCATGTGAGGGCCGGACCATACTGTTTTCAACTTCCAGACTTGGTTTGTGTCTGTGGGTTTGATTGGCGTGAACATGTATACCTTGTCTCCTACTTTGTGTGCATGAATGTAAATTTTTTTATTATAATTCTGCTGCTGTCTCACTGCTGATTTCTTTAAGTTGTGGCACATTGTTTTGTGAATTCCTGTAATATGCTTCTTCAGTTATTTTATATATTCATTATTGAATTTTCCACTGTAATTGTTGTATTGCATTGATAGCAGAGTTGCTGCTTCTCTTCTGAACATTGCCTTAAATGGTGAGACTCCCATCATTGCATGTACTGACATCTTGTAATAGTATATGATCATCTTGAGGACTTCTCTCCATCTATTTCCCCCTATCCTTGATGTTGCCACCCTAATTAACTTGATTAATGTTTGATTGAGTCACTCCACTGCTCTGTTGACCTGTGGGTGGTAAGCTGTTGTTCTTCACCTGCAATTTCCAGGAGTTTTGCCATTTCTTGGAAGAGTCCACTTTCAAATTGGGGCCACTTATCCATTATTATTGTTTCCATCTGCCCAAGTAGTAGGATCCATTCCTTTATTACTAGTTCTGCTGTGGTTTCTGCCTTGGTATTCTTGATTGGGATCATCCTTGCATACTTTGTAAAATTGTCTACCATCACCAGTTGATATTGATAGCCTTCTGCGTCCTTCAACAACATTTCTAGAAATATGTGGGCTATCTTGTTTGGTTGTGTTGCAATGATTTTCTCCATTGGTGCCCTTGGTGTTGGAAAATGATGTTTGTTGTGTAAAAGGCATGTTGTACAATTATTGATTATGTCTTTCATAACTTTCCTCACAGCTGTTGTTATGAACCTTGCATTGAAGGTTTTTTCCGTCTGTGTGATTCCCAGGTGGGCCTTCTCATGTATCTTCATTATTAATTCTCTTTTGAAATATTTCAGTATCACAATCTGGTTGTTGCTGGCTTTGGCATATAGTAGTCTGCTTTTGGCTTTTGTTTATCTTCCACTTTTATCTTTTTTATGATTTCACTGAGGATTATGTCATCTCTTTGTTTCTCCACTATCTCTTTTTCAGATATTTCCTCCCTCATCAGTATCAGTAGCATGGCTTGACCTTTTTTGTCAACATTTATTTCTGGCAATCTTTCATATTCAGTGTGTGGCAAAACTGTTTTTTCTCTCCATCTATTTTTATTGCATCTCACTGATATTCCAGTAGTGATGTCTAGAAGTCTGCATTGTTATGTGAATTCATTCAAGTATTTGATCCTTCATGAAACTATTCGAGACTTGTCTCCAGAAAGCTTCCTCAACCATGCCAGTCCACTGTTGTCTGTGCATACCCTGAACTCTCTGCTGATCAGGAAGATTCGAAATTTTTTAATACTTTCAATCAGTGCCAGCATTTCCACTTTGGTAGACCCATAATTTTTCTCACTTGCTCTCAACTTACAACTGAAAAATTGAGTGGGAACCTTTTTTCTGTTTTTTATTTGTCCCAGCATGGCTCCAATCGCCACTTTACTCATGTCACAATCTAGTATAAACTGTTCTTTATAGTCTGGTGTGTTGAGGGATGGTAGTTTTGCCAGTTCATCTTTGATGTTATCTAGTTCTTCCTGCTCCTGCCAGGTCCATATGAACAGTACTGATTTCCTCATTAATTTAGTCATCTTCATGGTCTTACCAGATATGTTTGGAATGAAAGTGCTGTAATAGTTGAAGAATCCCATTATACTTTTTATGTCATTCTTGTTATTGGGCTTTTCTATTTTACGGATCATTTCTCTAGCATTGTCTTTCATGCATATCCTGTCTTTCTCTATTGTTCTTCCCAAAAATACTATTTTCTCTTTGAGAATATTGAATTTGTTCCCATTAATATGAAGTCCTGCATTCTCCAGTATTGTAAACATTCTCTCTATTTTTTCCAGATGTTCTTGGATTGCATCACTAGTTACTGTGATATTGTCTATATAGACGTTAACCCCTTCCTCCATTCTGTGTGTCTTGTTTTTTTAATGCTGCTTTTGTGATATATCTCTTGAAGGTCACTGGCGTGTTACACAGTCCAAATGCCATGTATATCCACTCATATATTTGGTCAGCAGTTATAAATGCTGTCTTCTCAATATTGTCTTCTTCCATCTTTAGTAGGCTTTGCATATGTCTAATGTTGGAAAATATTTATGCCTAATGGCCTCATAGAGCATGTCATCTATCCGTGGTTAGGGTTAGGGGATATGAGTTCTTTTTTGTCACCTCATTTAATTTACAAAAATCTATGCATAGGCGATACTTGTCTCCTTGCTTCATGAATACAGTTGGTGCTGCATATGGGCTCTTGCTTGGGCGGATAATCTTATTATCAATTAGTTCCTCCAGTATGTGATTATATTCATCTTTCATCTGTTTGGGTATCCTTCTGACTTGTAGCTTAATCATTTTGTCTGTTGTTGTAACTATTCTATGTTTTTCACGCACTGCTTGGCCCATGCTTATCTTTCTGTAGTTGAATATACATTTGTGTTTTTCCAACAATTTTCTTAATTCCTTGATTTACTGTCCTTCCAGATGTAGGTAGTCTTTGTTCTTTATCTCAGGTGTTCAATTATGTCTTCTTCTTGTTCTGCTTTCATCCCTATGCCCTTGAGTCAGTCTTTGGGAGTACTCACGACGTCAATGGTGTTCATCCACTTGACTTTGAGTTGGCCATGTGGAGTAATATCCGTTTTCATTTGCAATTCCTTGAATCAACCATGCAAATTACTTGCTCCATCATTGTCACTTATTGCCTTCCAGATGAGTCTGATATTCGAATTGATGTACTTCCCATATATTCTTACTTGAGATTTCTTTAGATTAACATTCTGATTTGTAGCATTAAGGATTGGTATTCTTCCCTTCCCATGCTTGACTGTACAAATGCTTGACGGCATTGATACTCTTTTGGTGTTAATGCCTTTGTTATAGTATAGCATTATATTGGCAATTGTTGCATCCTCTGTTTCAATCATATGCATCTTCCATTGGTGCAAATGTAAATGGATATCTTCCTGTAGTTTGAATGTGATTGTTTTCTGTTTCCCTTGCTCTTCTTCAATTTCCATTTCTTCCACTCTCACCTTTATAGTTCTATTGGCATAGTTAATGACACATCCATTTTTTATCAAAAAGTCGTCACCCAAGATGACTTCATATTGTAGCATCATCCAAACAAATCAAAAATAAGCTGCAAACGTCAAGAAGAGTGAGAATAAAATCAAAGAAAAGATGATTACATATATTGTATTTAGATCAATTAGATTAATTTAGATTTATTTGTATTATGCAACCAAGCAAAACGAGAGATTAGTATCAGTGAATAAAAATACTTTTGGCAAAACAAGGGGGCGAAGTTGTTTCCATTATTTTTGAAGAAGGAAAGTTTAAATTTGAAATTGACAGGTACTTTTCTGGAATTACTATAAATACGAATTAAATACTGTAAGCAATTGATAAAGAATTTTATTCAGAATTCTTATTTTGTTCTATTATAATGGTTTGATTATTTATTAAAATGTTGAGCTAATCAAGTGTTGTTTAGTAGTGGTCTGGGTTCATCATAGAGAATGATTCAAGGGTCCCTGTGCCAGACCACAAAAGTGCACATAGGTTAGGTATAAGGGTTTTTCTCTCAATTAGTCAACTAGCAATCACTTACTACATGTATCAAAATAATTAATTGTGAACAAACAGTTGGATGACTGAAACTTAGGAAATATTACTTTAGATCCAAATTAATGACCAATAATGACTGAGAAAGTGACCACACATGTACCAATTTATAAATGTAAGTTAGGAAGCTGCTCAATACTGATATAGTTAGAGATGCCAATATATTTCAGTAATGGCTACATGTAATATTAAATGAGCAGCTAGTAACAATTCAGGTTGTGAACAGATAGAACACTTTTACAAAATAAAGTTTATGTTGAATTGTGTCATGTCATGATTATGCACTGAGCTAGGATAAGGTACACATAAATAGTATTGATGAGCTGAGACGTGGAACTCAATCAAATGGAACATAGGAGGAGTTGGTGAAACTGGATGTGGAGATCAGCTTCAGGCAGATGCCCACTAATGAACATTGGAGAAAATGCTGCATGGTTTCATCAACTAAATAGTGAACAGTTAGATCTATTTACATTGCATTAATAGAAACAAAAGCCAGGCAGTATCTAATCAGGTAAATCCCTACCCACAAAACTACAACTAATGTTATACAGTAGCAAGAGATATATAGTATTGTTATGTGTGTCTACCACCACCAAGGACTGTTCAAATGTTGTGTTAGCAATTCTCATCTCCACTGATTTATCATTCCTTTTGTGTCAATATACTCTACTGATGCAATAATTAATCTATTATTGCAACTGTTCAGATTTTCCTGTTTAAACCCTAGCTTTGTAGCACATTTATCAGTGATTATCAATGTTGCTGCTCTAGTATTGATTGTTGCTTTAGTCAGTACTCCATTGATTGCTATCATTATCATATTTATTATATCAAGATTCGTCAGGATCATTATCAATGCATGGTTTTTATGAGTTGGCACTCTGACTAGTTTTCTGACTCCTCATTGTTTGGCAATGCTTTGTCCATTTCATTCTCTGTTTGCAGTACATCTTCTTCATCATAGTAAGCTTCTTCATCTCCAATTAAATTTATTTGTTTTTTGCAGTCTGGTTTTTTGTGGTTCTTCTGTCCACAGCCATAACACTTGACATCTTTCTCTCTTACCTTTCTGGTCTTTCCATCTTTTCCTTTTACCTTTATGACTTTTTCTGGTTTTGTTTCATTATAGGTTTTTTTGGGATGCGTGGTTTGAGGTTGTTTCTCCATGTTGGTCCTTCCCTGTGCCCTGCAGCCTTTTTGTATATTCATGCATTATTCTCAATGGTTGCTTGTATGTTGACTGCCTTAGGATTATTCTTTCTAGTTTGTTGTCTACATCACATTTTATTTCAAACTGTGTCCCAATGCTTTCTGGCATCCCTTTGCAGATATGCAAGAACAGATTGTATTTAGAATATCTATTTTCTCTTGAACTCAGCATTAGTAGTTGTTCAACTTGTTGAATGTAATTTCAAATATCATCAGTTTTTTCATCTTTGTTGCATTTAGGATAATTTGGTACTGGTTTTTGAAGCTTTCATTTTCATAGTAGTTTATGAAGTCTCTGATCAGTAGTTCATAATTCCTTTTGTTTCTGCGTCCAACAGCAGAAGCTGCACCTGACAAGTCTTGCTACTGTTGCTTGCTTTTCTCACTTTGCACTCCACCATTGGTAATTGGAACATTTGTAGCCTTTTGGCGAATTCAGGTTATAACCATCTACCCTTGCATTACACTTGGGTAATGTCGCCTTACAAGGTATTGTGTCATTGGTTGTCAGTTGAGGTAGAATTGAATTTTCATACTTGGGTTTTTTGTGGTTCTTCATTGCGTCTTCCTCTTGTAGTTGTGTAGTCACTGCCTTTGTGATTTCATTTATAATTTTTTGTTTCTCAGCATCTGAGTCTTCATCAAATTCTTCATATATCACCTCTTTAGAAGCTGGTATGTGCAATGCTTGCAACTCAATCTCTTTCCTTGAATGAAATTCTATTTTGTGGGTTCACATGTTACTTCTGTTCTCTTCTTCCATCAACTGTAGTAATCTTAATTTGTATTTAAGTTGCCCCAAATCTTTGTTGTGTAGCATCATCCCAATAAAAACTCAAATAAACTGCAAAAAGTTTAGCAGAGGGGGTTTAAATCAAAGGAAAATGAATTAAAAAAATTGTAATCAAATCAAATAAAATTAATTTAAATATTTTTTTTGTTTATATAAAAAATACTTATTTAATTAATAAATCTTTCTTTTTTTCCCACCTCCTCCTGGGAGGAGATATTATTTTAATTAAGAAGTAATTTTTTTAGAAATAATAATAATATATTGAAAACCATTAGAAGTTGTTGATAAAAAATTTTTTTTTTTATTCTTTTTTTTTTTCATAATAATTGTATTATTTATTAAGATGTTGATCTAATTAATTGGTGGTTTTTAGTAGTGGTGTGGATACATCAGGGGGAACTATTGGGTGGCTTTGCCAGCCCATCGAAGTAGTCATAAGTTAGTTAGAGGGGGGGTTTTTCGTCTAGCCGACTAGCATTTCACTGCTACATGTATCAAAATAATTAATTGCCAACAAACAGTTGGATGACTGAAACCTAGGAATTATATTAATATTATGTTAGATCCAAATTAACAACCTATAATCAAATGATAAAGTGACCGTACATGTAGTANTTGAGTGGTGTTTAGTAGTGGTCTGGATACATCACAGGGAACGATTCTAGGGTTTCTGTGCCAGACCATGGAAGTGCACATAAGTTAGGTATAGGGGTTTTCTCTTGATTAGCCGACTAGCATTTCACTGCTACATGTATCAAAATAATTAATTGCCAACAAACAGTTGGATGACTGAAACCTAGGAATTATATTAATATTATGTTAGATCCAAATTAACAACCTATAATCAAATGATAAAGTGACCGTACATGTAGTAAACTATAAATGTAGGTTAGGAAGTTGTTCAAACTAAATATATTTAAAGCCAATATATTTTTGGTAATGGCTACATGTAATAATTAACAAACAACTAGTAACAAGTCAGGTTGCAAATAGACATAACACTTTCACAAAATAGAGTTTAATTCAAGTTGTGCCATGCCTTGAGTATGCACTGAGCTAAAGTAGGTTGCACATAAACTGTATCAATTGAGCTGAGAAGTGGCACTCAACCAACGGATTGAATGGTGAAACTGGATGTGGAGTTCTGCTTTGGGCAGATGCCCATTAAAAGATCACAACAGACATTACCACATGGCTTCGTCACCTAAATAGTGAATGGTTAATTCCAGTTATATAAGTTATTGGAAGCAACAGACAAGCAATATGTAATAAGTAAATCCTTACCCACAATAACACAGCTAACATTATACAGTAACAGTAGATAAACATTGATAATGCCTGGTAGAGAATGTTACAGTAGATCATTATCCTCTATTAATTGTCTATTTGTCCTTTCCAGTTCCTGATTTTTTCCTGCCATTGTTGATTCTGTTCTAAGAATCTTTTGTTGGACTCTGATAGTTGGTGTGTGAGGATTTTGATCTCATTTTGGAATAATTTGCTTTGCTCGTCTAGTTGCATCTCCATGTTTAACTTGATTTTGTTCAGAATGTTTTCATTTTGTCGTTCAATCTGTTTGACTTTGCTTGTTAGCTGTTCAATTTCATTTTTTAGAAGTGCTTCATTTTCCTGGCTCTTTCTCAGCATGTCAATTATTTCCTGGGGGCTTGTTTCTGGGGGTGAATTGAAAGACTGTAGTTCTGTTTCAGGGATGAATTTTCACCAGAATATGGTAGTATCACGTTGTTCTAGGGGTTACTGCCCTGGGTGCTGTTTTCTTTGCGCTGCATTTCTTACCTTTTGTCATAGTTTCTTTTTGGTTTGTAGTGGTACTCCTTCTTGATCATGATTCCTGGATCCAGTTGAAGTGATTTGGTTTTGTTTTGGGTAGTTCTCTCTGTTAACTAATTTGTTCTTCATGTAGATGTCTTGTTGCTTAACTTACACTTTTATTTGTAGATTATGTTGTAGTATGCAGGTTATTCCACTGAATGCTTCTTTTCCAAAAGTTGCTGTTCTTGGCTGTTATGGTCACCATGTAACATCCTCTACCAGGCATCATTACTGTTTATTCTTTGTTACTGTATAACACTAGTCGTAGTTTTGTGGGTAGGGATTTACTTAACTAGATACTGCTCTAGCTTTTATTTCTGTTAACCTAATATAACTAATATAACTGTTCCCTATTTAGGTGATGAAGCCATGCAGCAATCTCTCCAATGTTTCGATATTGGGCATCTGCCCAAAGCTGATCTCCACATCCAGTTTCACGAATCCTTCAATGATCCATTTGGTTGAGTTCCACATCTCAGCTCATTGATACAGTTTATGTTTACCCTATCCTAGCTCAGTGCATACTCAAGACATGGCACAATTCGACTTAAACTCTATCATGTAAAAGCGTTTCATTTTTCACAACTGGACTTGTTACTAGCTGCTTAATTAATATTACATGTAGCCATTACCAAAATATATAGGCTTTAATAAATGCTTTAATATTGAGCAGCTTCCTAACCTACATTTATAAAGCAGTACATGCTTGGTCACTTTATCAGTCATTTATTGGTCACTAATTTGGATCTGAAATAATAATAATATATTACCTAAGTTTTGGTCATCCAACTATTTTACGTTTCAATTATTTTAATATATGTATTAAGTTGCAGCTTTTAGATTTGTTAAGATTATGCTACATTATAGCCTGTACAAATTGATATATATATATATATATATATATATATATA
>CABFPE010000085.1:1693889-1711263 GCA_900660155.1 Hofstenia miamia
GCAGGTACTTTTTGTAGAAATTTTATAAATAGCTTTGATTCAACCATAATTTTGATGAACAATAAATTCTTCGGAGTTTATTTAATTTTCATTTCTACTTTATCTGGTTTGATTATTTAATTAAATGTGCAGCTAGGCAAGTTGTGTTTAGTAGTGGCTGGAATCCATCACGGGATCGATTCTAGGGTCTTTGTGCCAGTCACGAAAGTGCACCTATGTTACGGTTAGGAGTTTTTCGATTCTTGCCTAGTCTGACTATCGATCAACACATGTAAGAAATAATCAATGCCTGAAACGACTGGATAGTCGACACTTAGGGATATCTATATATTCTTAAATGTAGGAGACTTGACTATAATTGACTCAATAAATGACCTCACATGTAATACTATTAAATGTAGGTATAGGAAATTGCAAGTTTGTTATCTGTATAATTAAGCCGATAGTTTTACAGTAATGGCGATGTTAGTTATATTATTGCATGCAGTTAGTGTCAATGCCCGGTTGCTTTATTAAATAAAAACAACAAACACTTTACAACTCTGAGTTTAAGTCAGTTACAACTTTACTTGAGTGCACACACCAAGCTAACGTAGGGCATACATAATTAATCCCAGTTGAGCTGAGATGGTGATGTGGACTCAACCATCGTTATGGAAGAGGAGGAGCTGTGTTGTGGAGATCGGCTTCGGGCAGGAGCCCAGGGAACAACTGAAGAGGAAACATCATACTGCCCAGTCACCTAAACAGTGATGGTCATTACCCGAGTACTTAATTAACGTAACTAGTTAATAAGAAAGAGAAGTTTGATGGATCAACAAATGGGTAACACCTCACCCGCAGTTTACTAAGCATCCCTTAACGGTGATTATACACGGCATAACAAGCTAGGTGGAGGATGTTACACTATTTTACTGATGAACTCAAGTTATTTACTACATTTATTATGTTACATCATGAATGATGATTTAACAGTGTTTACACTTAGATGGTTATTACGATTGTATTTCTATATTCTATTACAGATAGTTTATTTAATAGTCATTACATGTTGCTCAATGTTTTATACAGTAGACCTCTGGCCGACTTCTAGTTACCACTTTCTGCTGACAGCATTGATTGTTTATATGTATCAAGGGCTATTATATATTTCTATATATCTAGGGTTAGTAAATGTAGGGCCTCATAATAAGCTATTCCAGCAGCAAGGTTGCACCACTTCATTTATTGCATTAGTTCGTAATAACAAAAACAATCAATGCACTAAATTCTCAAGTAGTTGCAAGTCCCATTACACTGAGTTCGCTATTCACATTACCATTCCATTATGGTTCTCTATCTCACAGTGGCAGTTCCATTGGTAAGATGTGGCTGGCGGATGTGTTCCTGGATATGCACGTCTACTTCTAAGTGTCGATCCTGTCTTCCAGTATCTCTGCTTTATCTAAATAAGTTTAGTGAATTAAGTAGCTACAAAGGCTCTTGCATATTAAACTAGTTTAATTAAACACACACTTATTACAAAGGAGAGAAATCAGAAAAGTGTCAACTCCGCTTAATGTTTAATCTAAGAAAAGTAATAGTTTTCTCTAAGTAATACAATCACAGCAGGTTGGCATGATTCTACAATAGTAGTGACTGGCAATTTGGTACGACTCTCCTCTTTGTGCCTGCCATAAGTTAGATATAGTAGTAGTTGTTATCTCGTAGCTGATTGTGTGCTGTATCTGCTTTTCTGCATGTGTTCTGTTACTTTGGTTGCTCTAATTACTTGTTGACTCTAAGTTCTGAGTTCAGATATTGTAGCATCCACTACCAAGCTTTAAAGGAGATTAAATCATTCTTTTAAATTACTATTCCTCATTATATGTGGGTAGGGATGTACTTATGTTAACTCTTTGCTCTGATATAAGATACATTTCATTAACCTTTACTTAACTAGAGTAACCCAATACTGATTAGGTATACTGCCATTGCAGTTCTGCTCCGTGATCTGGCTATGGCCTCTGGCCAACTTCAATCTCTGAATCAATCCATGTGTGCCTCCATTGTCAATCAAGTAGTTCCAAGTCTCAGCTCAACGATGTTCTTATGTGTTCCCTAACCTAACTCAGTGCAGCTCTCAATTCTGTTTGTAACCTTGCAATGTCACTAGCTGCTTAGTAAGTATTACTTTAGCCATTACTGAAAACTATTGGCTTTTGTTTATTTAATTAAAATAAATTACATAGTAACTTGCAGCTGCCTACCTTACATTTAAATAACAATACATGCTCAGTCTATTTATTGGTCTATTACAGGTCACCTCCTGCTGACTCTGATCTCTGAATCAATCCACTTGTGCTTCCATCATCAATCAAGTAGTTCCAAGTCTTAGATCAACAATGTTCTTATGTGTTCCCTATCCTAACTCAGTGCAGCTGTCAATGCTGTCTCTAATTGACTTAAACTCAATTTGTAATGTGTATTTATGATACCTTGCAACCTTGCAATGTCACTAGCTGCTTAGTAAGTATTACTTTAGCCATTACCAAAACTATTGGCTTTAGTTAATTTAATTAAAATAAATTACATAATAACTTGCACCATCCTTCCTTACATTTAAATAACATAATACATGCTCAGTCTATTTATTGGTCTATTATAGGTCACCTAAGTCTATAATATACAATATGTATAACCTATGGTAGGCTATCCAGACCGTTTACCAATATCAATGATTAGATACATGTAAATGAAAGCATCAATAGTCAGCTAAATGGAGAAAAACTCCTAATCATTTACCTAACTTAAATGCAGGTTCATGGTTTGGATCAAGGACCCTCAAGTCCCTCCTGATATGTGCCCAAACCACTACTACTGCATTTACTGGTTAGCTTGACATGATTTATAAATAAGTGAACTGAAATAAAATCTAAAGATAAGATTTTCGAAGAATTTACTTCAACAATTTCCAAAATGATTTTTAGCATAGATATAATTAACTTCAAAAAGTACCTGTCATTTGAAATACAAATTTAGATTGTCTGCCAAAAATGGCTAAAAATATTGGAAGCAAATTCGCCACCTTTGTTTGGTCAAATTGTTTGACAACAAGTACTAATTTCCTATTTTAATACTTAGTTGCATTTACAAAGATAATGTGACAATTAGGCTTAAATTGTTTTTTAATCAGTAATCATAATTCAATCTTAATATTGACTAATCATCTGATCTTCTCTTCTTAGCAGCATTATGGTTTGGATTATGCTACAATAGTCAGTGCCATTTATTTGGACTTGTCAGGAACAAGAGTTGGATAATATAAAAGAAGAATTAGCAAAATTTACAATCATTGAATGTGCCAGACTATACACAACAATTTATTTTAGACTGCAATGCAACCAAAGTCACAATAGGAACAACTCTGTATCAAATGAAAAATGGGAAAGAAGTGCTGATACAATTCTTCAGCCAGAAATTGAAGGCAAGCAAGGAGAACTATGGAACAATGAAATTAGAAATGCTGGCACTCATTGAGAGCATTAAATAGTTTAGACACTTCTTAATTGGTTGAGAATTCAGAGTTCATACTGACAACAGTCGATTGGCATGGCTGGCAACATTCCCAGGAGATAAATCAGGGATAGTCTCAAGAGGGATTGAATACCAAAATAATTCAAATTTAAGATTGAACATTGAAAGGGGAGCCTATGCAATAAAGCAGACTTCTGGACATCATTACCCAAGTATCAGAGAGATGTGGCAAAGATGGAAGGAGAAAAGAAACAATCCAATTCTTGCCTCACACAGAATATTGAGGGCTACCTGAAACAAACATAGAAAAGAAGGGGCAAGCAATCTTACTGATAATGGTAAAAGAAGAAATAACAGAGGAAAAGATCATAGAGAAACAGAAAGATGATCTAATATTAAACAAAATCATCAACAAAATGAAGGAACCAAGGACAAAACCTTCAAAGATAACAGCAAGTTACTATGAGGGATACAGATGGAAATTGAACAGAAACAGACTCTTATACATTGAGGCACAAAGCAACAGAATAGTGATTCTGGAGTACTAAAAAAAGAGAATTAATACAAAAGGTACACAAGAAAAGTGTAGAATCATGCCAATCCACTTTTAGTAGTTAATTTGTAGAAACTTATTACTTTTCTTAGTTAACATGTTAAGTAGGATTGACAATCTCCTAATTCTCTCCTTCACAATGAGTGCTTGGTTTATTAACTTAACTTAATATGCGTTAGCATTTCTAACTGTGTAACTCACTTCAACTCATTTAGGTAAAGCAGGGAGAATGGAAGACAGGATCAACACTAGAAGGTTGTCATTTATTTGGGATTTGCGACTACTTAATAATTTAGTGCATTGATTGTTTTTGTTATTATGAAATTGTATAGGGAATTGATTGCTGCAACTGGGATGGTTGAGTAGCTTATTATTGAGCCTTACATGTAATAACCCTACATATATGGAAATACATATTAGCCCTTGATACATGTAAACAATCAATGCTGCCTGCAAGAAAATAAATACATGAGTTGGCCAAAGGTCTACTGTAAGAAACAATGAGCAACTTGATGTGAATATTAAATAATTGATAATGAATGTAATGTAAAAATACGACTTAAATAACAATCTAAATAAAGGTAATATTAAATCACCAATTGTAGGATAACACAATAACTGACTGAAGTTCATTAATAGGGAAGTTACCATGTAGAACATAATAATTACAATCATAATAACAGGCAAGCAATGACAAGTTGGAAAGCTATAATGGTAAAAAACTCCTATACCTGTCCATAACCTAAGAGCACTAAAAGGTAACAACAGCTGTCACACTCCCTGCTGTGTAATAGCTATTAGGATGCTGCCCAGCATACCTTTAAATGGATGTGGGAACCACCATACCATTACCCCAGTGCTTAAACATTTAGCTTTCAATCAAAATATAAAATAACCTGATGAGAGAAAAGTAAATCCAAAGTAAATTCGTTCATCAGTAATTATATCATTTCAAGCATATTTATAGCACTTTGTAATAAACAAATAAATACTCGACTAGTACCTGTTAATTGCTTCTTGTTTACAGTTTTCCCTCGTTTTATATTTCTGCTAATGATTACGCAATGTCAGGGTTAATTTGAGTACGCTGTTTGGCCATTTATTGTTTTGTCAAATACTGTTGAGCATAATTTAAATATAACTGCACAAAATGTTTTACAAAATGAAATAATCAATCATATCATGGGTATACATTTTAATTATTATAATCATTATAAATATTTTTAGTCTTTGTTTCATTCATCCTTTCTCTCATCTTGACCACACATGATAGTTTGATGGATTATGTCACACTCCATCTCCAGCTTAGCTAATTAAGGATGACCACTTGCTCTCCATGTACCATTTCTGCTGCCTTTTTGATTATCTCGCTAGCTTCTTTCATTTCTTAATAATATCATTTGCTTCTTTCATCTCCCAACTTCTTTTCTCATAAAGCTCTTCTTTAGTAATTTGCAATATGACGTCTTTTTTGGTTGTTAGCATCTTTTTGTGTCTGAGAAACAAAGGGTTCTTCAGAGACTTTGCTATCATACACATGCTTCTCAGTTCATTAAGTTTCTTGTTAAATATTTCATAATGTTTTCAATATAGTTTCATTCCTTTTATAGCTATCATCAGTGTCATAATTGCGTCGATTCTGCTAGTATGTGCAAGATCGTGATGAATCATTGTATTTGGATAAAAGAATTTGTATGTTGATCTTAATGACTTTGATATCGACGCTTCGTCGTAGAAGGCACTTATATTTTCTATCACTTCTTCTTCAATAATGTTTTCCAGATCATTTTTTCCTAGTCTCACCATAGTAATAATTTCTACCCATCGCATCACATCATAATACCAATATTGAGAGCTCCATAATTCTCCCCACACAATGTTGTTGATTCCTGAGAACAGTATTTCCATTTGTGTGGATTGCTTCTCAATTTTGTTGCAGACTTTCTGAATTTGCTTGTATATTGGTTCTCCTTCTTTGTACAGATCATATGGTGTTACTTGTCCTTCTATAAAAATTCTCTCCTTGTTATCATTTTCAATAAAATATCTTTAGATTTTCTATATCACTCATCATTACCAATTTTCTCTGCTGCTTGTTGATTGTTGACATACGTATTTTCTTCATGCCCCATTGCTTTGGCTGCCTTTTTGTCCTTTAATCTCCATGTTGGTAACAACATTGTTATGAAGATTGTTGGCTGTGGCGTCATTTCAAAATCGTTGTCATAGTTTTTTCTTCTATGGCTTTATATGTACCTTGCATATCTGCAGTCGTCACCATCCCAAATGTAGCCAGGTAATTGTTTTTGGATTTCTTAATGTTCTCCCAAAATGTATCTGTTAATCCATTCTTCATCAAACTTTGTGCCATTTCAGGTTTTATTACCATTTTTGAGGTGATACATTCAATGTCTACCTCTATTTGGTTCTTTGGTTGCAACATTTCATCAATTTCCTGCCTTGTAAGTGCCTCCTTGCACAATAATTTGATTAACGATTTGGTTTCACGTTCATAGACCTCACCAAATATTCTTTGCACTATGTTGTTTGTGCATTCTCTTCAAACCGTAATTTCTACCAGTAGTCTCTTGTCATCAGTATCCACCCATGACAGCTCATTTAGTTCTTGTTTGCCGCATTTTTCTAAGTTAACCTTATTGATTACTCTTTGAGTATTAGGGGTTAGAGTGATATTTGTGGATTGCAGTAGTCTTTCTTCAATCTCCATTTCTTCTTTACTTTTGCTTACCATTTCAATGATTTCAATGGGACAGTTTTTTCCTTCTTTTCGCATTGTCTCTGATCACTTTATGATTTTAGTGTATGCACATTGGGGATAGTCTTTTAAATATTTTCTTATTTCTCTTGTTATCACCTCATGTACCTTCTTTTCTTTTACCAACTTTATTGTTTGTAGTGTATCTGCATATTCTCTTCTCATTAGGTTCCGTGTTGTAAGCCACGGTTGACATTTGAGTGCTCATAATTTTGTGTTGGAAGCTGCGCCCCACATATACTTCTTGGTATCATCTGTTAGTATATCAATTTCACTAGGGACAAATGCCTGTTTTATTTGTGAGTTCTATCACACTCGGTCTTCCCAATGTATGTTGTTGCATCAATAATTGTGTGAAGTGTTTTTCAAACCTTTGTTGTACTTTTTTCATGGGGGATAGAGGTAACACTTCGACGTTTTGCAGCAGCCATTGTTTAATATTTGTGGGAATAGGTGCAATAGCTATTTCGTATTTCTTTTGTCTGGCTATTTGTTGGTGATCTTATGTCAATCATCAGCCATTCTTAATGGGTTGGTTTGTCTGCTTTGATCTCCAACTATACCCTTGCTATTTTCTCATTTAAACTACACTTTAGAAATATGTTTGCAGTTTCTTCTAAATTTTTGTTCATTCCTAACAACTCCATCGTCCTCATTTGATAGTACATATTGATCGTGATCTTTGTTTCTACCATGATTCTTTCCACCAGAGCCATTTCATTGAATTGTAAGTCCATCCTTATGAGCTCAGATATTTTAAGTGTGCCACTGTTCAACATAAACAGGTTGTCCAATTTTATTTCCATTTCTCTTATGAATCTCGGAAGCTCCTCTTCTTTTTGCGTGACCATGATTATTACTCTCGTCTTATATTTCTTGGCTACTTTTAGCATCTCTTCTATATTGGACTGGAGCTTCTTTGAGGTCATTTCACTATTTTTACAAAGTATACTACTGTTAAATGCTTTTTATCCAGGTTCACCTGTTCGCATTCTGTTATCATTCTTTCTCTGTTTTTCACTAATTTCTGCACGTCTTTTAAAGTGAATTTTTTATCGAATGTGATGTGTACTATACTCTTAAAATATGGTCTGTTGAATTGTTCTCTCATTTCTGCTGTATATGCTATTATCGTATTACATGTGGGACGATTATTTTTGTTGATCACTATCAGGATTGCATAACTTTCATTTTCTTTTGTGGAAGTACTGCCTTTTATTAATTGCTTCATCTCTGGTGACAAATTGTTGTATGAGTTATATCTCATCTTCTGATTAGCTATTAAATAGGGGTAAATCCTTTCTTTCCCTACTTTAGTCATATGACTTTCTCTCTCTTCCAATCATGATGATTTTGTTGTGGTAGACATTTGTCAGTTTGAGAATATCCCTGAGATTGTTGTCATAGGGAGTGAACTCATTGACAGTATCTCTGATGTATCCATGTCAGAGTCATCACTTATTGTCTGCGTTTCCCAACTTTCCATGGTTATTGATGGTGTTTCGTCTCTGCCCTTTAATTGGCATTGAGTACTTGTTGATGCTATTTCCTCTTTGCCCTTTAATTGGCATTGAGTACTAGTGGATGTTGAAGGGGAGTGTGCATAATTTGGTGTTTCCAACGCCCTTTAATTGGTGATCAGTATCCTGCTGATGGCCCTCGTTTACCCACCTGCCCTTCATTTGACATTTGGTAGAGGGTGATTTTTCTTTCTTTATCTCCATCCTCATACCCTTTATTTGGTAATCAGATTGAGGAGACCTCCTTCTTATTCTTCTTCTTTTATTTGTCAGTGTCATATGCTCCGTCGTCATACCCTTTAATTGGTAATCAGACTTTGGAGCTCTTCTTCTTACTCGTCATCTTGTGTTACTAGGTGGCGAATTCTCCATCGTCACTCCATTTAATTGGCAATCAGACTGCGGAGATCTAGTTTTGCTGGTAGAACTCGTCAATGTTTCCTCCGTCCTCACATCCTTTAATTGACAATCAGGTTGCAGGGTTTTCTTCCTTCTTACTCTTCTTGCTTTCATTGGTGATTGTTGTGTTGTTCATTTCATGTTTCCAAAATTCAGTTACTAAATTAATATCCCATATTTTGGGGTCATATTTCGTTTTATTTTTACTGCCCTCTGGGGCATTATTCTCCTTTCAACTTCTGGTTCCCTTTTCTCAGGTCTATATTCATCTTGGAATTCTTCTTTGTGTACACTGTCCAACTCGTCCATTTCAGCATATGTGCCATCATAAACCTGTATAATTTTAAATTCTGCATGTTTATCAAGTATCACTTGATCTATATTTACCATTGCTCGTTTTAAATTTTGAAAGTGTAATATTCTCCCGTCATTAAGTTTATAGTTATTGTTGGGTAGTGTTTGTGTGATTGTGAATGGCCCTGACCATTGTGTTTTAAATTTTCTCACTTGATTCACGTCTTGTGTTCTCATTAGAGTGTATGCATAAACATTATCCTCTACCCTGTGTGGTTTGCCATATTTCTTCTTATTGAAATTTCTTTCTTGTCTTATCGCAGACTTTTTCGTGTTGTGACACATTGCCTTGTGAATCCCAGTTATCTGATCTTTAATTTTCCTTATGTAATCATTGTCTGGTTTTTCGGAGTACGTATGCTATTGCCATACATGGCCTTATACAGAGTCATCCCCATTGTTGAGTGCACTGAAGTATTGTAAAAATATTCTACTATTTCCACTACTTCTCTCCAGTCTCTACTTTCAATTCTTGATGTTAACACTCATATCAATTTAATCATAGTTTTATTTAATCTTTCCACCGCACCATTTGCCTGTGGATGGTACGCCATTGTTTTTTCAGTTAATATTTCGATCAGTTTAGCCATTTCTTCAAACAATTTAATTTCGAACTGTACCCCTCTATTTGATATTATTGTTTGCATCAGTCCGAACTTTAAAATCCATTCTTTCATAATCTTGTCCTCTACTATTTTTGCCGTTGTTGAATCTAATGGTATCATATGAGCATATTTTGTAAAATTGTCAACCAATACCAATATATACTGATACCCCTCATCATCCTGTGATAATTTCTCTAGATCTACATGCACAATTTCATTGGGTGCTGTCACAATTATTTTTTCAAGTGGTGCAGTTTGTACTGGAAAATGACTNTATTCTCCTTTCAACTTCTGGTTCCCTTTTCTCAGGTCTATATTCATCTTGGAATTCTTCTTTGTGTACACTGTCCAACTCGTCCATTTCAGCATATGTGCCATCATAAACCTGTATAATTTTAAATTCTGCATGTTTATCAAGTATCACTTGATCTATATTTACCATTGCTCGTTTTAAATTTTGAAAGTGTAATATTCTCCCATCATTAAGTTTATAGTTATTGTTGGGTAGTGTTTGTGTGATTGTGAATGGCCCTGACCATTGTGTTTTAAATTTTCTCACTTGATTCACGTCTTGTGTTCTCATTAGAGTGTATGCATAAACATTATCCTCTACCCTGTGTGGTTTGCCATATTTCTTCTTATTGAAATTTCTTTCTTGTCTTATCGCAGACTTTTTCGTGTTGTGACACATTGCCTTGTCTTATCGCAGACTTTTTCGTGTTGTGACACATTGCCTTGTGTAATCATTGTCTGGTTTTTCGGAGTACGTATGTAATTATTGCCTGGTTTTTCGGAGTACGTATGCTATTGCCATACATGGCCTTATACAGAGTCATCCCCATTGTTGAGTGCACTGAAGTATTGTAAAAATATTCTACTATTTCCACTACTTCTCTCCAGTCTCTACTTTCAATTCTTGATGTTAACACTCATATCAATTTAATCATAGTTTTATTTAATCTTTCCACTGCACCATTTGCCTGTGGATGGTACGCCATTGTTTTTTCAGTTAATATTTCGATCAGTTTAGCCATTTCTTCAAACAATTTAATTTCGAACTGTACCCCTCTATTTGATATTATTGTTTGCATCAGTCCGAACTTTAAAATCCATTCTTTCATAATCTTGTCCTCTACTATTTTTGCCGTTGTTGAATCTAATGGTATCATATGAGCATATTTTGTAAAATTGTCAACCAATACCAATATATACTGATACCCCTCATCATCCTGTGATAATTTCTCTAGATCTACATGCACAATTTCGTTGGGTGCTGTCACAATTATTTTTTCAAGTGGTGCAGTTTGTACTGGAAAATGACTTTTATTGTTTATGAGACATGTATTACATTTGTTAATGACGTCTTCAACTGTTTTTCTAATACTTGTCATTATAAACCGAGCGTTAAAGGTATTTTCTGTCTGTATTATCCCCAAGTGCCCGTTTTCATGCACCTTTCTAACTAATTCTCTTTTGTAATATTCAGGAATCACTATTCTCAACGTCTTTCCCTCTATATACAAAAGTCCATTTCTGTTTAACTTCCTTTTGTATCTTTGGAAATAGCTCTTAGCTTCCTTTCCTAACACCCAATTGTCATCAAAGACTTTTTCTTGTATATCCCTGAGAATCAAATCAGTTTTCTGTTTTTCAATTATGTCTTTTTCAGTTATCTCCTCCTTAATTGTTATTGGCATAATTGTATTTCCCTTTTTATCCGCATTAATATCGGGTAACTCTGTATACTCATTATGCGGCATAAATTGAAATCGTTTCTTTTCACCATCGACTTTCTCTATATCTCTCTTGTATTCTGGCAGCACTGTCCAAAATCTGCATTTTTATGCAACATTCCTTTCCAATGCTCTATGTTGAATCTAAACTCATTTAAGTATTCAATCCATCTTGATACAATTGACGATTTATCGCCTGAAAACTTTTTTAGCCATGCTAACCCACTATTATCTGTTCTTACTCTAAATGTTTGGCCTGTTAAAAAGTAACGAAATTTCTTTATACTTTCGACTAACGCCAACTTCTCGAATTTTGTTGAGAAATAGTTTTCTTCGCTTTGTTTCAATTTACGACTAAAAAACTGTATCCGCACTTCTTTGCCATCCATTATTTGACCTAGACATGCTCCTATAGCGACATTACTCACATCACAATCCAGGATGAATTCTTTGTCGTAATCAGGTGTATTCAATGATTGCATCTTACTTAACACGTCTTTTATGTTGTCTAGTTGTTTTTGTTCTCTCCATGTCCACTCAAAGCTTTTATTCTTTTTAAGTAGTTCTGTCATTCTGCCTGTTTTATGAGCCACATTGGATATGAATAAACCATAATAATTAATGAAACCCATAATTTGCTGTAAATTCTTTTTTGTTTTAAGACTGCTGATATTTTGTATCATTTCTTTCACATTATTTTTCATTCTTATTTTGCCTTTTTGAATTTGTCTCCCCAAGAATACTACTTGTTCTTTTAGAATCTCGCATTTCTTTCCATTAACACATAACCCTGAATTATACAAAATTTTGAGCGTTCTGTCCATTTTATTGAGGTGTTCTTTAATTGTGTTACTTGCTATTAATATGTCGTCTATATATGCACTTATCCCTTTTTTGATTTTCCTATTATTCTATTTCAGAACTTTCATTACGTATCTTTGAAACGTGGCTGGGGCATTGCATAATCCAAAAGCCATATACATCCATTTGAATAGCCCGTATGGCATTACAAATGCTGTTTTCTCAATGTCCTTAGGCTCCATTGGCACCTGCCAGTGTGCTTTACACAGATCTATACAGGTGTAGTATTTATTCTTACTGGCTTCATATATGATGTCCTATATTCTCAGGAGTGGATAGGCATCTTTTTTAGTAATATCGTTGAGTTTCCAGAAATCTATACAGAGTCTATATTTACAAAGACAATTGGCGCAGCATATGGACTCTTGCTCGGCCTTATTATTTTATTGTCTATCAATTCATTCAAAATGGTGTTATAGTGTTCTTTCAGGTGTTCAGGGACTCTCCTGCATGGCAGTCTTATCGACTCCTCCATTGTTGTCACTATTTTATGCGTCTCTCCCACTGCCTTGCCCACGCTTATTTCACCATAGTTAAATATTTTTGCGTGTTTTTTCAGTATCTCTATTAGTTTTATCCTTTCCTCTTCACTCAGATGCTGATAGTCTTCATCTTTCACTTCCGGTATTTGATATTCCTTTTCTTCTTCTATTATATTGATTGCTTTGTTTACCATCGTTTTTTCAGTCTTCACTCTTTTCCCTTTTAGTTTTAAGGTATCCTTTTTTATATTAACCACGTGATTTGTTGCATTTAACATTGGTATAGTTCCCATACCTTCCTTTAATACACACAATCTTGATGGAATCAACAACTTCTTTGTATTGGTCCCTTTTTGATCATAGATCATGACTTCAGCCATTATGTGCTTCTCTGTTTCTATTTGACACATTTTCCAATTATTCGGTAGAATTTTTATGTCTTCCTTTAATTGAAATTGTATTATTTCTGTGTCTTCCTACTCCTTGCAGGTTGTCACCACTTCTTTCTGCACTGATATGGTTTTGTTTGTGTAATCAATAATGCATTTGTTATCTGTTAAAAAGTCATTCCCCAATATAACTTCATAGGGTTTTCTCTGTATCAATTACAGTAAACGTTTGCGAAAATGTAGTATTAGCAATTACCTCAATTAATTTACCTTTAATATCAATGTAATCTCTTGATGCATTTAGTAGTCTGCTTTTTCACTTTTCAATTTTCTGTTGTCAAATCCTATTTTCGCTGCACATTTGTCAGTAATGATTGATATTCCTGCTCCTGTATCTATGGTTGCCTTGACCATCACCCCATTTATTACAACTGTAATTGTATTTGTCTTGATTAGGTCTGTTACAATTAGAATGGGTGCACAGTTTACCGGAGACAGCACTCCCTCTAGTTTAAAGTTTCATTTTCTATTTCTTCTGTTTGCTCAGATTCATCTTCATCATCTAATAGATCTTCCTTGTTGAAGGTTGCTTCTTCTTCTTCAATAAAGTTAATCTGCCTTTTGCAATATTTTATCGTATGGCCTTTTTTTCCACATGTCTGACATTTTAAGTCTTTCCTATTTATCCTTTTTACTGTTCCATCTTTTCAATTTATCTTTATGATCTCGTCTTTTGGTTTTCCATTTTCATCTTTTCTCATTCTGTTAATTCCACTTGTCATTGCCAGTATTACTTTTGTTATCACCGACTTTTCATTAATTCAGGCATTATTTTCCATAGTGAACTGAATTCCCAAACCTTTCCTTATCATTCTTTCTAAACAATCATCAGCATTGCATTTAATTTCAAACTGTTGTTGAATCGGTTCTGGTAATCCTTTACATATATGAGAAAACAGGTCGAATTTAAAATATGTGCTCTCTCTCTGGAACTCAATTTTAATAGTCTTTCCACTTGCGACAAATAATTACTCAGATCTTCCCTTTTATTCATTTTCAAACTATTTAATAACATCTGATACTGACTTTTGAAACTTTCATCATCATAATACCGCTGATACTCTCTGATTAGTTTTTTGTAATCTGTTTTAGTTTCCAGATCCAATACTAAATAATGCTGGTATGCTGCTCCTCCTAAATATAGAGGAAATCTTGCCGCCGCTTGTTTCTGTATCACTTTCCTTTCTTTCATACTCATTTCAAACATTTAAATCCATTCTTTGAATGTAGGCGAGTAACTATCTACTCTCCCTGTAAATTTTGGCAGTATGGCTTTGCATGCTGGCGTATCATTGTCTTCCTCCTCCAACAATAATATTTCACTTGTGCTTTTGCATTTTGCCTTAACCTGCTTTGTTATGTTCACAACTAATTTTTCTACAAATTTGTCTTCTGTTTGACAGTCTTTGTACATTTCAGTTTGAACTTCCTTCATTGGTATGCTTCCAATTGATTTTTCCGGCTCCTGTATTACTGTATTTTTTATTACTTTGACACTCCCTTTTCCTTCTTCTGTTGTTTCTTCATTTGTCAATGATATTAGTCAGATCTTATCTTTCAAATCATCTATCTCAAGTTGTTTCAAGATATTATCTTCTCTTAAGTTAACATTTTCCTCATGCATTTGAGTCATCATTTGTTGCAAATGTTTGCTTTGCATTTTTATCTCTTTATTAGCTTCTACCAATTTTTTAATCTGTTTTTGAAATACATTTCTTTGCTCTGTTAACCTTAGGCTAGTGTCTTGTGTGATTTCTTCAATGCGTTTATCTTTTTCAGGATTCGCCATCTCTATTTCGAACATTCTTTGAGTTAAGTTTTCTATTTGTAACATTAACTCTCGCCTTTCATTGTTGTTGCTCTCTATTATTTTCATCAATTCGGTTATCAAAAATTCTGCACTTTCTTTCTCTGGTTGCAAAATTATTTCTGTTGGGGAATTCTGACTTTCAGGGGATGCATTACTTCAACTACAGTGACAAAATGGATAGAAAGTACATGAAGCAGCTTAAAGTTCAGATAACCAGAATACATGAAACAATGTGCCACAATATATAAAAATCTGCAGTGAGACAACAGCACATTTACAATAGAAAAATACATTTTAGCATCATCCAAGAAAACCCAAGTTTGCTAATGAAGATATTCAGTGAAAAGGAACTAAAATTGAACTTAAATGTGACTAAAATATATCATAAAAAATTATTTTCATCTTAGATTAGTTTTGTATTATGCAACCAAGAACTATCAGTGAAAATCATTATAATTAGCATTTGTTGATTCTACTAATATGGCAAAATTAGAGGGTGAATTTGCTTCCATTATTTTTAGCCATTTTGACAGATGAACATTTGAAATTTTAAAATGACAGATACTTATTTTGGATTAACTATAAATAGAGAGAAATTTATTGTAACAATTGATAAAGAAAATTCTTTAGTTTTGATTATGATTTGATTATTAACTATGATGGTCCACTAAACAGTTGGTTTTTTCAGTAGTTGTGAGGACACCATAATGGGAAAAGTTCTAGGTTCCTTGTTCCAAGCCACCAACCTGCACTTAAGTTAGGAATACAATTGGGAGTTATTTTCCATTTAGCTAAATATCAATCATTTCATACATGTACAAACAAGCCAAATTAATGATGATAACATGACTGATAATGTGACTTTGTATGTATTTATTATTATATGTAGGTTAGGAAGCTGCTATTTATTTATCATATTTAAAGCCAATATATTTTGGTAGTGGCTAATTTCAAAATTAGTTAACCAGGTAGTAACAATCAAGGTTGCAAGTATACAGTACACTTTACAAATTGACATTAAGTCAAGTTGTGTTGAATCTTGAGTAAGCAGTGAGCTACGATAGGGTACACAAGTTCTTTCATTGAGCTGAGATTTGGAACTCACTTACTTAGAACATAGGAGAGTGGTTGTTACCTGAATTGGAGATCAGGCTTGGGCTGATGCCCAATCACCAACAACTGGAAAGGATGCTGTGAACCTTTTTCACCTAAATAGTGTTTGTTATATCATCTATTCATTACCTTTAATGGCATTAATAATGTAGAAGTCAAGCAGTATAAGATTAGTAGATCCCTACCTGCTAGTGTATTATACTGATTATCATAGTATAATGCAGAAATTAGATATCAAACCCTGGTAGAGGATGCTACATAGTGACTGTGATAGCTCACAAGAACAAGCAGAATCTAGTGTAACATCCTCTACCAGGCATTATTACTGTTTATCCTTTGTTATTTATGATATTGTTTGTATCTTTGCAGGTAGGGATTTACTACTAGATACTGTTTAGCTATTGTTTACTTCTGTTAACATAATGTAACTAGATTTAACTATTCACTATTTAAGTGATGAAGCCATACAGCAATCTCTCCAAAGATCAATAATGGGCATCTGCCTGAAATGGATCTCCACATCCAGTTTCACCAGTCCATCAATGATTCATTTGGTTGAGTTCCACCCCTCAGCTCAGTGATGCAACTTATGTGTACCCTATCCTAGCTTGGTGCATACTCAATACAAGACACAGTTCAACTTAGACTCTATTTTGTAAAAGTGTTTCATGAATGTGCAATCAGACTTGTTACTAGCTGCTTAATTTATATTACATGTAGCCATTACCAAAATATATTGCTGTTAATAATTAGTTTAACCTGATCGCCAGCATTGACTCTTTTTAGTACACAAGATAAATAGCTAATCACATAAATATAAATCATTGTATTGGTGTGAAATAAGTTTTACCACTAAATTTAGTAAACGTATGTTATTCTATTTTAGTGCATTCTTTGCTACAACATGTTAAGCATTTTCTATAAAAAAATTTTTAAGCACAAAAGTCATGTCAAAATGTTCAAAAGAAACAATCAAGATATTATTAATTTCAAGCATTAATATTGCAAGTATATAGAAATACCTATGTAAATATAATGTGATTGGCATTGTATTAAACATATATAAACTTTCTATGTTCAATTGCTAACATGTGGCAGTCTAATAAGTTAAAATATATGTGTACTCAAAAGAGTACATTGACGCTGTGTTATGCAAAAAGTTATATAAGACAAAAAGATCTACAAATCTTGTGATATTATTTT
>CABFPE010000085.1:1711335-1724516 GCA_900660155.1 Hofstenia miamia
GTGTTATGCAAAAAGTTATATAAGACAAAACAAAGATCTACAAATCTTGTGATATTATTTTATGCTTAACTTATCTGAAACACTTATAAAGGGCGCATTTATTCAAAAACCACAGGAACATAAACTTTCAACACATACTTCTTAAGCAATGAAACAAAAAGCAATCCAGCCTCTTCCTATTGATGAACATTATTATGATAAATTTGACCACTGGCCTTAAAATATCCCTGAAAGGCAAATTCAATGCCATAATCCTGGTTGCTCTTGACGAATCTGTTTCAAATGCAGCAAATGAGATGTTTTTCTTTGTGTTTATTATGATCCAAGTAGCTTTTTTGTTTTCCATAATTGATGATTTTATTTTTATTATCTGTTAATATTATGAGTTTAGTTCTTGTCAACTGTTTTGATGAATAAAAGTGATTGCATGCCTTCTTAAATGAAGTACAATATGAAAAATAGCAGTAATGTAAGGTAATAATATATTATCCAACTTTGCATTTTTTGATTATTTGGTAATTTTACAGTCAATGTACTCAAAAAAGTACACATAAATAATATTAAAACTATGATATTAATAACCTAGCAATTTTGGCTATTCTATGGCATTGGTTTTTTATTAATATATTCATAGAAATCTGGTAATTTAGTTTAATATTTAAGGTTGTGCCTCCAACAAGGTTTATATTGAGCAGCTTCCTAACCTACATTTATTAATAAGTACATGCTCAGTCACTTTATCAGTCACTTTATAATAACTAATTTCAATCTGACATAATATAAATATATTAAATAGGTTTCAGTCATCCAACCATATTTTGAATCTATTTTAATACATGTACTGAATGATCAATAGTCAAATAAACAAGAGAAAAACCCCTATAGCTAACTTAAGTGCACTTTTGTGATCTGGCACAAGGACCCTAGAATCAATCTAGTGATGGATCCAGACCACTACTAAGCACAACTTGTTTAGCTTGTCATTCTATTAAATAATCAAACCATATTAACATAACAAAATAAGAATTCCAAATAAAATTCTTTATCAATTGCTTACAAGGTTGCATATCTCTTTATAGTAAATTCAGAAAAGTACCTGTTGATTTCAAATTTGAACTTTTGCTGCCAATAAGGCAGCTAAAAATATTGGAAGTGATTTTGCCTCCTCATTTTGCCAAAACGTATTATTATCAACATATACTAATCTCTTATAGTTGACACTTATTGTTGCTTGGTTGCATAATACAAATTAATCTAACTGATTTAATAATTTTATAATATTTCTAATCATCATTTTCTTTGATCTTATTCTCCTCTTGATTTGACAATAGCAGCTTGATTAATTTGGATGATGCTACACTAGGAGAAAATTCTTTTCTTTCACTGAGCTGGGATTTGGAACTCACTTACTTGGAACATTGAAGAGTGTTTGTTATCTAAATTGGAGATCAGGCTTGGGCTGATGCCCAATCACCAACAACTAGAAAGGATGCTGTGAACCTTTTTCACCTAAATAGTGTTTGTTATATCATCTATTAATTACAGTTAATGGTGTTAATAATGTAGAAGTCAAGCAGTATAAGATTAGTACATCCCTACATGCTAGTGTATCATACTGATTATAGTAGTATAATTGAGAAATTAGATATCAAAGCCTGGTAGAGGATACTACATAGTGACTGTCACAGCTCACAAGAACAATCAGAATCTAGGAGAAAATTCTTTTCTTTCTCTGAGTTAAGATAGTTGTTTTCTCTCAGAAAATATTTTTGTCTCCCCACAATGGAGTTACAAACATTGCACATGTCCCCTGAAACAAGCCCCAAGAAATCTTTAAAATGCTGAGGAAGAGCAATGAAACAGAGATGCTGTTGAAAAATGAAATAAGATGATTGATGGAGAAACTTCAGTAAAGTGAAAACATGCTGAATGAACTGAAAGTAGAAATGCAGACAAAATTAGATAGACAGAATGAACTATTTCAACAAGAATTTAAGACACTTACTCAACAACTGTCAGAGTTGAACAAAAAATTTTAGAACAAAATCAGCAATAGGAAAAGATGTATCAGCAACTGGAAAATGAAAATAAGCAGTTAATACAGGATAATGATATACACACACAGAAAAGCTTGAGCAACTGAAGGATAATTTAAAATTAATATGACTAAATGAAGATGAGGATTGAGAAAACATCTGAACACATGATATAGAATTCCAAAAAGCAAAAGAAAATGAGTCACATGCACCACTGAATAGTGCAAACAAACAAGTACACTACTAGGAGTATGATGAAGATAAAGATGATGATAAACAAAAAACTTATAAATGAGATCACAAAGGCATAGTAAATAAGGTATCAAAGCTTGATTTTGCCAAGAAATAGAACCAATGACACTATACCTTGCAAAGCAACATTACCAAAATTCAATGGAAAGGTTTATGGCTACAACCCCACTTTCATAGAATGGCTCCAGATGTTAGAAATTACCATGGGAGAACAGAAGGTGAACCAAGAGGCAACAGCAGCAAGACTTCCCCTATATCTCACAGGCACAGCATACCAACACTACTTGCTATTGGATACTGACACTAAAAGAAACTATGAACTGCTAATAGGTGATTTCATATAGTACTATGAGAATGAAAGTTTTGAAAATCAGAATCATATTATTCTGAATGCTACAATGATGAAAAAGAGTGAGGATATGCAGAACTACATCCAACAGGTCAAGAGACTCATAATGCTAATGTAGCATCCACTACCAAGCATTAACACAGATTAAATAATTCTTTTAAATCACTTTTCTTTGTTATCTGTGGGTAGGGATGTACTCATGTTAATTCTTTACTTTGATATTAGATATGTTTCATTCACCTTTACTTAACTAAAGTAACTTGATACTGGTTAGGTATGCCACCATCGTCATTCTGCTCCATGCTCTGGCTATGGCCTCTGGCCAACTCTGATCTCCGAATCAATCCACATGTGTTTCCATTGCTGATCAATTAGTTCCGAGTCTCAGCTCAATGATGTTCTTATGTGTTTCCTATCCTAACTCAGTACAGCTATCAATGCTGTTTATAACTGACTTAAACTCAATTTGTAATGTGTATTTATGTTACTTCACAAGCTTGCAATGTCACTAGCTGCTTAATAATTATTACTTTAGCCATTACCAAAAACTATTGGCTTTAAATAATTTAATTAAAATAAGTTGTATAATAACATGCAGCTTCCTAACCTACATTTAAATAACAATATGTGCTCAGTCTATAGTATAAAATATGTATAACCTATGGTAGGCTATCCAGCCCTTTTACCAATATCAATTATTAGACATGTAAACAAATGAATCAATAGTCAGCCAAGCAGAGAAAAACTCCTAGTTGTACACCTAACTTAAATGCATGTTTATGGTTTGGGTCGAGGACCCTCGAGTCACTCCCAATATGTGCCCAAACCACTACTACTGCATTTACCATTTAGCTTGACATTCTGTATAAATAAGCAAACTGATAATAAATCTAAAGATAAGATTTACAAAGAATTTACTACAACAATTTCCAAAATGGTTTCTAGCATATTTATAGTTAACTTACAAAAAGTGCCTGTCAATTGAAACTCAAATTTAGATCGCCTACAAAAAATGGCTAAAAATAATGGAAGCAAATTTGCCCCCCCCTTCACTTGGTCAAATTTGACAAGTACTACTTTGCTATATTAATACTTAGTTGCATTTACAATGATAATGTAATAATTAAACTTAAATTGTTTTTTAATCAATATTCATAATTTGATCTTAGTTTTGACTAATCATCTGATCTTCTTTCTTGCTTAGCAGCATTAGCTTTGGATTATGCTACACTAAGCTTGAGAGAGAACAGATATTCTACATACAATTTGTTTTCTCATATATGTAAGGGAATTCCAGTATCAGAAGTCAATTTGAAATTAAGTTTGACAATAAGCTGGAAAAATGATTCAGAAAGCAGTCAACATCAAGCAACAATAAAAAACAACACACAGACTTATGAAAAAGCCACATGGCATAGAGAAACACCAATGTGGGGGAACAGCCATAAATCTCAAGTGACAACTAGGACATACAATGAAAATATACTGGAGAAAATTATTAGAATAAAAGGAAAATATGGAAAAACAAAAAAGTGAGAGAAAAGGATGTCAAATGTTACAGTTGTGGACAAAAGAATTATAAAAAGCCTGACTGTACAAAAACAAATAAGCATGATTAGAGACAAATAAGCCTACTATGCAGACAAAGATTAAATAGAATCATAAATGGAACATCACAAACCAAGAAAGAATCATAAAAACTGTGCACCAATAATGATTTTAGTGAATTTAGACAACATAAATATCATAATGGTGACAATCAGCAGAGTAATGATGACAGCAAAGATTGACACAGGAGCAGCAATGTCAATAATAACTGATGACTGTGCAAAGAAAATGGGTTTCAAATGAGAAGATGTGGTTATTTTGAATAAACATCTAATTAATGCATCAAGTAAATACATTGATACAAAAGGGATGATAAGGTCAGTTCAAATGATAATAGCCAATAAGACATTTGAGAAATTGCTGGTGGTGATGGATACACACAACAGCTTGCTACCTTATGAGGTCATACTTTCCAATGATTTCTTAATAAAAAATGGATGTGTTATAAATTATGAAAACAGGACAATATAAGTGAGAGAAGAAGAATTTGAACTTGAGGAGTAAGAAGGTAAACAAAAGACAATCATGTTCAAGTTGGAGCAGGATATTCATTTGCAGCTACACTAGTGGAGAGTGTACACAATAGAAGTGGAGAATCAAATAACAGCAGACATAATGTTATATGAAGACAAAGGAATTAACACAAAAAGATTGTCTATGCCATCGAGTGTTTGCACTGTTAAAATGGAAGAGGGAAGATACCAATCCTGAACATAGCAAACTGGAATGTTAATTTGGAGAAATCAAGTGTGAGAATATGCAGGAAATATATTAAATCTAACATCAGACTTAGTTGGAGAGTGATCAAAGATGATGATGGGGTGAGTGATTTGCAAAGTCATCTCAAGGACTTGCAAAGGAAAGCAGTAAGTACTCCATATGGCTGATTCAAGGGCTAGTGGATGAACACCACCAAATTGGAAAGTACTCCCAAGGGCTGATTCAAGGGCATTGGGATGAAAGCATGCAAATAAAGGATGCAGACTACCAACACTTAGAAGAGAGGGAAATACAACAGTTAAAAAAAATGTTGGAGAGACACAAACACATATTAAATTATTTAGAAATAAGTGTGGATCAAGCTATAAGAGAAACATACAAAATAATAACAACAATGGAAAACCCATAAAGCTGCCAGTAAGAAGGGTGCCAGAACAGATTAAAGATGAATACAATCACATACTGAATGAACTGATCAACAATAAAATATTTTGACCAAGTGAAAGCCCATATGTAGCACAAATAATGTTTGTGAAACATGGAAACAAGTACTGATTATGCATAGACTTCTGCAAGTTGAATGAGGTGACAAAGAAGGAATGATATCCCCTCCACACAGAGAGGACATGTTATACAAGGCAAGTAAACACAAATACTTCATATCAATAGAATTATGCAACGCATATATGCAGGTGAAAATGGAAGAGGAAGACATCGAAAAAACAGCATTAATAAAACCTTATGGACTATATTAATGGATATACATGGCAATTGGATTGTGCAATGCACCTGCGACTTTTCAGAGATATATCAAAAAAGTACTAAAGAACAGGACACACAGGATGGAAGATGGAGTCAATGCTTACATAGATGACATCATTGTAACAAGTGATACAGTAGAAGAGCATCTAGAGAATTTGGAGAGAACCTTGACAATAATGGAGAAAGCAGGACTCAGAATTAACAGATATACTAAAGAAAAAGATAGTATTTCAGGGAAGAGTAATCAAGAAAGCAGAATGCGCATGAAGGACAATGCAAGAAAAGCTGAACAACAAAAAAGGCATACAGAAGATAATGGGATTTTACAATTACTATGGAATCTTTATCCTGAATATCAACAGAAACAAAACCGCGAAAATGACCAGACTCATGAAGAAATCAGTACCATTTGTATGGACTTGGCAGGAACAAGTAGAGCTCAACAATATCAAGGAAGAATTAGTGAAATCACCATCACTAAATACACCAAACTATAAAGAGAAATTTTTTTAGATTGTGATGGTAGCAAAGTCGCTATTAGAGCAATGTTGGACTGGCTAAAAAATGGCAAGAAGTTTCCTGTACAATTTTCTAGCCAGAAACTCAAAGCAAGAGAAGAGAACTATGGATCAAACAAGCTGGAAATGTTGACACTTATTGAGAGCATCAGAAAATACAAACACTTCTTAATTGGTCGAGAATTCAGAGTATGCAAGGACAATAGTGGCTAAAAAAATTTTTGGGAGATAAATCTGGAATAGTATTGTGACGGATGAAATACTTGAAAAATTCATGTTCANNNAGAATTCAGAGTATGCAAGGACAATAGTGGCTAAAAAATTTTTTGGGAGATAAATCTGGAATAGTATTGTGACGGATGAAATACTTGAAAAATTCATGTTCACAATTTATCACCACAAAGGCACATTACACAACATTGCAGATTTTTGGACATCATTGCCTGAATATCAAAAGGACGCAGCAAAAGTGGATATAGAAAAGATACAGTTCCAATTCTCACCACATATGTAGTATGAAGGATTACCCAAGATAAACATGGATAAATAAGGACAAGCAGTTTACCAATAATGTTGAAGGAGGAAATTTCCAAACAAGAAATATTGGAGAAACAGAGAGATGACGTAATACTCAAAAAGATCATTAAGAAGATAAAAGAACCACAATCAATGTTATCAAAACTGACAGCAAATTTTTATGAAAAGTATAAATGGAAGCTTAACAAAATGGACCACTATATGTCAAGGCACAAAACAACAGAATTCTGATCCATAATTATTGCAAGAGAACTCATACAGAAAGTGCAAGAAAAAGGTCACTTAGGCATAATGGAGATGGAGAAAACCTTTAATTCGAGATTCATTACCACAGTGGTGAGGAAAGTAACAGAGGAAGTTATAAATAAATGTATGACTTGCTTATTGAACAATACGCAGCATTTCCTGACACAAAGAGCAACATTGGAAAAGATCATTGCAACACAACCTAATGAGATAATACACATTTATTTGGAAATTCTATCAAAAGGCAAAGAGGGTAATGGTGGACAACTTTACCAAATACACAAGGATGATCCTGATGAAGAACACAACAGTGGAAACACCAGCTGAGATAGTGATGAAGGAATGGATCCTAAAATTTGGTCCAATTGATTATTTATTTATTTATTGACAAATAATCAGATGTATCAGAATATACAAGGTAGTAGTGACAAAAAATACAGAATGACAAAATAATAGGCAGATTAGAGTCCTTGACCACACAGAAATGTCTTTCTTATTAATATCATTGACCAAAGATAGCGAGAGCTTTGATAATATAACTTCACATGTCTGCATGATCACATTGGAAAAAAAATGTTCAGATCAGAAAAATTTACCCTATAATTATCCCTCAAATGTTTGGTTAGAGGCCATCCACAAACAATGTGGGATTCTGTTTGAATTGCACTGCAAGCACATAACTTATCTTGCCGGGCTTCTTGAGCCCATCTGCCAGATTTGATTGCCAGGCTATGCAATGACAATTGTAACCTAGAAGCTTTCATCCTTTCAAGATCACTGTGAACATGCAATGAGTACATTCTATGAACTGTAAGNACTTTTAAAGTATTCTGGGATTGCGATTCGATTATTTTGTCCCTCAACGTACAGTAAACTATTTCGATTTGTTTTCCATTTGTAGCGCTCAAAGTAACTCGCTGTTAGCTTTGACAGTGTCGTTTGGGGTTCTCTCAACTTCCTTAATATCTCGTTAAGAATCACATCGTCNGGCTTCTTGAGCCCATCTGCCAGATTTGATTGCCAGGCTATGCAATGACAATTGTAACCTAGAAGCTTTCATCCTTTCAAGATCACTGTGAACATGCAATGAGTACATTCTATGAACTGTAAGATCAGAGTTTAATACATTATAAGTTACAGCTTTCAACCAATTAGAGCTACAAATTTTATCTTTAAGAGTATCCTTCTTGATGAAATTTCCATCTGATTCAATGATAGCTCTTAAGTAATGGGCACAGGTTGTAGTTGAGGTGTTACAGAGTCTGTACGCAAACATAAAAGGATCGTACACCATATCACTCTTAGATGTGAGGATTTGTTTGAAGTACTTGAACTGCATTTCCTTCACATATCCACTAATTGAGGGGAGACCAAGCTCAACAAGGCAGAGTTTGTAAGTACTCATGTGTCTTACACCCAATAATGCCTTGATAGCACTAATGTACAACAATTGCACAGGTTTCAAGCTACTCATTAGCCAAGATTGACAACTGTTGAGGATTGAAGAAAGCAGAGCTGTGTCCAATACCTTTTTCTTAAAAACAAAAGAGAACAAAGAGTTCATTGATACAAAAGAAACAAACTTTAAAACATGAAAAAAAATTCACCTCGCAATGCTTTTCAAGTGCAAGTTTTGATTTACCAGTGCAACTGAAGACACTGCAGAGATATATGTAGAAGAGACAATGCTTCATAATCAAATAGCCAAGAGCAATATCCTTCCTGTCGTGAAGTTCACCATTCACAACCATGAATTTAGTCTTTCTTTCATTAATCTGCATACAGGATTTATCACAGAACTCATCAAGAACATTTAACTTTTTTATAAAACCATCCATGGTGGTAGACAAAATTATGGTATCATCCATTAATAGGAGACAGTGTAAGGTGCTGAGAAAACCGTCATTTCCACATTTCAGTTTCAGTTCACGTATTATAGGGTTTACATACAGAGTAAATAAAAAACATGAAGATGGTGAGCCCTGTTTCACGCCAAGTGTACCACTAATGATTGCTGCTCCAATCAAATGTTGTGTATTTTCATACATTGCTGCTAGGGCACATAGCATGACAATTCTGCATCCAAAAGAGCTTTCAAAGCCCGTACAAGGCCAGACCTTGGGACACAGTCATATGCCTTTGAAAAGTCTATAAACACAACAAATAACTTGGCTTTTTTATAAAGCGCATAATCCATCAAGAGTCTAAAACATACAATCCATTCCATGCATGATCTTCCCTTTTGTGCACCAGTTTGTTCTCTATCTGTCTTGAATCACATTTCTAAATGTTTACATAAGATGTGATCATATATTTTAGCCAAAGAGTCCATAATAGAGATACCAAAATAATTACTACAATCTTTGCATGAGCCTTTCTTGAAGATTATAACTAGACAGCTGACATACCAAAGAACTGGGAAAACGCAAGAAAAGAATATAAATTTTAATAAAAAGCACTTGTCTGGCATAAATTTTAAAGTCGCAGCCAGTATTCCAGATGGTCCACCACTGCTGTTATATTTAGATTAGGCAGTGTCACTCACAATCTCATTGAAAGCAATATGATTATCAGTCAATGTTATTGAGGGTCCATTGCATAACTCTAACAGTTCAACCCTTTCTTTGTGTTCAGCATTCAAAAGACTCTCAAAATGATGCTTGAACTCATCATCAGAAGGATTATCAGAGGCACCACTATCAACAGATCTTTTCCAATCAATTGATTTCCAGATATCTTTAGAATCCTTTCTATCCAGAATACCACACCACCTCTCTTGGGGGGGGGAACCGTCACATCCATTCACACTGGATTTAACTGAACACCCTTTGAGTTTTTCACACACCATATCATTTAAAAAAGTAAGACTATCATCATCAGGAGGGTCGACAAGAGACATCTGTTGATAGAAGTTATTGAAGTCTGTATCTTTGATCTGAAATTGGCAATGATTAATGGAAGGGAGTTTCATTTCTACAGGATGAGTGCCTAAAGACTCTGAATGTTTCAACAAATTAAAAGGAAGGGCATCTCGAGATAAACAGCAAACATCAAAGGACACAGTCAATGGTGCATGATCAGAAGGTACACTCAGGCTTTAGTTCACATCAAGTAATAAGACACTATCTAGTATTCTTGGTGATATGATGCATTAGTCAAGTTCAGATATCCAATTATGCTTTTCCTATAAGTCAAAGAGTCTTTAAAAGTTTTATCCTTATACATGAGGTATTCAGAACAACAAATGGACTTAAAGAGTTCTTTACTACCTTTACTAGCCAGTTAAAATCTCCAAGGAAGCTGTCATGAGAATTGCACATAATGATTTCATTCAATTTGTCCATGGGTTCAACTGAGAAGTACATTAAATCTGAAGGTGCCAGATATATACACACAAAAAGAACACCTGGTATGCTTAGTAACCAAAAAATTATCACATCCAAAATAAGTTCGAGTTGTAGGACAGCATACAACACATGCATCATAAGAACTGCACATCCCATTCAGTGTCCTGCTTTTTGGTCAGTTTGAATAGTTTCATAACCAGGCATTCCAAAGCATAATGGGGTCTTTATTTCATTAAGAAAAATCATGTCTGATTTCAATAACATATTAAAAACACAATCAATTTCAAGTTTATTCTTCACTGAGTTTATATTCCAATGGGTTATACAGAGTGTATAACAGCTATCTCGACTACTTATAAAAACGACAGAGGTTGCCAGCTGTCAACCACTACATTGTTATGAGTGATTTGGCATTTTTTCTTATCAAACTCAATTTGCATCCTCTATTTTCAGGCTTACTGCACTCCGTTCTTTTGGACTTGAATAGATGATTCCATTCAGCATGGATAGCTGGGTGACTATCACGTTTAATACAGACAGTTTTAATAGCAGCTATAGTAGAAGAAAATAATTTCAAACAATTCTTTACAATTTCATCTCTCAGATCATGACTTTCTACCGTTATCAGCATTGGTGGGTTATGGCCATCAGTCGTAGCTCCAAGGCAATTCACAGTGAAATCTCCAAACTCTACCCCAGTAGATTCGAAGATTTTTATGGTTTATCAATATTAGAATCAGCAACTTCAATCTGCTCAGTTTCAGCAACACTCATCATAACCAAATTCTTGTTCCAGAGCCTACTGTTGACTTGTTCCAGGAAGCACTGCTGATTATTCATCACTGCTCATAGGGTATCAATTTTGTTACGCATTTCAGCATCCTTTTGCTCCATTTTAATTGTTACTTCACTTCTAAAACTATGAAACTTCACATCCAAAACATTCTAGAGTTTATCAATATGCTGTATGATCAAATCACTAATAATTGTTGGGCCAGCCAGAATAATTTCAATTATGTCCTCCTTTTTAAAAGAGTTTAGCTTAGCTTTTGAACAGGTACACAGTTCACTGACATTCTTCAGTTTGTCGGACATGGACAATACATTGAAAAATATACATTGGATTATACACTATAAGCTTTTGAATTCTAATGCACTGTGTTTGCAAAAATTTAGAATATTGTCAGAGCGATTGACAAACACAACCAATCATGCAGACGCACATAAATTATGATAATAACGGATAAAGGACCACAATTTGAAAGTGGACTTTTCCAGGAGATGGTGAAACTACTAGAGATAGTAAGTGATTGAATGACAGAATATCATTGACAGGCGAATGGAGCCATAGCAAGACTAAATAGAACATTAATAAAATTGATAAGAATGCCAATGTCAAGAATAGGCGGGAACAAATGGAGAAAGATGATTGAGATGTGGATCATTTTTAAAATGCTTCTGTACATTTACCAACTGGGATGATCCCTTTCAAAACAATCATTGGCAGGGAAGCAGCCACAACTCTATCAATGCAATATTTCAACTACAGTGATAGTGTAACAAAATCCAATCATGTGTGGTCAAGTTGAGAAAAATAGAGGAAAGAACTAAGATTGAACTTTGAAATAAATATTAATTGTACCACACATGATTATGATTAGTTAATTGTTTGTAAAATTATAATGCAGTATTTTTTCATAATAATTAATTTGGCAGTATATTTGACAAATGGTGAAAGGCTGAAGTCACAAACACTAATTAATGCTGACATGTGTAATCAGCAGACAAAGGATAATCAGAGAATTGGAAATTGTCAACAACTTAGATTAACAGGTACTAGCCAAATATTTGAATGTTTATTATTTGCAAGTATAAAAGTAGTGCGATTTATTATTTTGGTGATGATGATAATTCATTGGATTTACTTTGCTTTTCTTTGTCAGGTTATTTTATTAATTGTCATTGAAAGCTAAACATTCGAGCACTAGGGTATTTGAGACAATGGTCCACAACTTCATTTAGCGGGAGCTTCATAACGGCTTAGTGCCAACATTAATTTGTTTGCCATTCAAATGGCTGTGCAGCTGGTAGCNTATTTGAATGTTTATTATTTGCAAGTATAAAAGTAGTGCGATTTATTATTTTGGTGATGATGATAATTCATTGGATTTACTTTGCTTTTCTTTGTCAGGTTATTTTATTAATTGTCATTGAAAGCTAAACATTCGAGCACTAGGGTATTTGAGACAATGGTCCACAACTTCGTAACGGCTTAGTGCCAACATTAATTTGTTTGCCATTCAAATGGCTGTGCAGCTGGTAGCTGGTGCGTACCCAATGTGCTCTTAAGTTAGGTATAAGGATAGGGGTTTTTATTCGTATTAACTTTCCTATCTTGCATTGTTCATACTATTACATTATGTTCTTTCATTTAGCCCTACTAGGAAATTACAAAACTAGTTTATATTATCTCGTATTGATTTAATTATGTGTAATTATTACAAGCAGACCAAAGTACCAACGATTTCCCCTTTTTGTTATGACGACATTAGTTGTTCACATGTACTTTCAGTTAACATGTATTTATTTACATGTAAGGAAGCATAACAAGCTAATGCATCCTGGTTGCGAATTCCACTCATATTACAACTTTGTTGATAACAAGAACAATCAATGCACTAAATTAATAAGTTTTTGTACACTGTCACTATTATATGTACCACCACCTAGCTTGTTACGCCGTGTCTAATCACTGTTAAGGGATGCATAGTAAACTGCGGGTGAGGTGTTACCCATTTGTTGGTTG
>CABFPE010000085.1:1732661-1743262 GCA_900660155.1 Hofstenia miamia
ATATATATAAAAAATTGCGGACCGTTTTCGTAAATACCGAAATCTACTTCACCTGCCTTAATTTAAAATTTGAATATATTGGTTTGTAAATTATAATTGAAAAAGTTGCAAACAAAGTTGTAAGTCTGAACACGATAAAACTTTGTTGAGAATATTTTAATTTGCGAAAAGTTGTGAAAATAGTTACAGGTTTGAACGCGATAAAACTTTGTTGTGAATATTTTAATTTCCAAAAAATTGTGAACAAAGTTGTATGTCTGAACGCTACTTAAAGAAGAGTCGTTAAAAGCAATGTATTATAGATATTATTTTTTAATTGGTAGTATTGAATGGTATAGTTCTTCGATAGAAATAAAAGACTTGTTACAGGATTTCAATTTCTTTCATATATGTTCACTCCAAAAAAAATTATTTGAAATGTTAACACCGAGATACCTAACGGTTAGTCCGACAAGAAACAATTATTGCGTTATCTACCATTGGGGTACGACATACCCCAACCAAAGAAACTCCAAATAAAGTACATTGTTCACAAATATAACCGAAAATATAAATGTTTCCTTGAAGCAAAACGTACATAATATATACCTTGCTTTGAAGCAGAATTAAATTTGGCTGTTTCCTTATAAATCAATTATAATTATTCCTGAATTGTATGTACAAACATGCACACATCTTTCTAGAACATTTGGATTTGCATTCGGTATAGAATAACTTATTATTGCCTCTCGCGAAGAGTGATTTAGGTTTGAGTTAATCCTGTCCAACATTTGCTACAGTAACCAACCCTTTTGATATCTATCTACGCGAAATCCTTTACCACGACCTGCTTAAACAGTAAATTATAATATATGTTTCCTTACATATTCGAAAAACTGGGATATGAAAGACTGAGCAACATATAAGTTGAAAAATCTACTAAAGATCTATGTAGAGTATCACATAGCCCAATGGTATCTAGAAGACAATTGCTGTGTAATTATTTTTCAAAATAAACTAATGAGTGAAAACATACTTAAGTGACTGCTTATAAAATAATAGTAAAAGTCACAANCGTGAATCAGTCTTTGAGCAATAGAACATTCAATGTTGGATGGAGTATGACATACCCCAAAAATCGACGAACCGCTAAAAGAAGATGAAGAAACTAATATTGCATCATTAGTTAGCGGAATAATAGTTTCTTTAGTAAATAGTTGAAATTTTTCAAAAGTCAAAATCAATTCTGTTTTCTTGTGCTCACTACAAAAACAGGTTGTAAATCAGTGCAATTTTGACCTTTTATCTTTGTGTCATCAGCAAATAGAAGCGGCATTGTATCAATATATTGTTAAGGTAAATCATTCATAAAATAAATAAAAAGTAAAGGTCAAAGGTCAGATCCCTGTGGGACACCACTTGTAACTGAAAAAGATATATCTAGTTTCAATAAGTTATTCTTAATGTCAAATAAAGGTACTATTATAATTAATGTCTATTTGAAGGTTGTTTGGAATATTCAAGTCAACACAATCAGGACAGAAAGTTAGGATGTGCTTTTAGGATTGTGCCATACTGTCTATACATTGCTTCATAAACCCACTACATTTGGTATTTAAATGTAAAAACATTTTAGACCCAGCACATGTGAACTTAACCACATTGGTTATAAGATTTTTATAAGTGTGACAAAGAGATTAAGAAGTAGACATAATATAATATGTATACAGTAATAAGTAAGTTTCAACTTCATATGTACTGTAGAATCTACAGATGTTTAATTATTGATGCAAAAAGTAAATTTCCGTGCGTTGTACGCTTTGTATATATTCTAAATACATTCAGCATTATTTACATTTTTTCGCATTTAAAATTTTTGAGAAAATTTTTCTTCCCATAATTCATTGTAAGATATTTCGATGGAAAATAGATTTTTTTTCAAGTTTTGCGTTTTGCACTTATATGAGATTTTTTTGTGTGCTAGACAGGCTGCATTTAATGGTTGTTTATTAGGAAACTTTTCATTTGTATTGTATATTTAGTCTTTGCAAGTATATTGTATGTATGTCTAATGTATATTATATATATATACATATATATATATATATATATATGTATATACATATATATATATATACATATAAACATATACAGGGTGATCCAAAGGTAACCAAAACACAAACTTAAAATAAAAGGTGTACATAAAAAACAACACATTTAATAGGTATATTTATTATTTACAAATGTTCAAAATGTTTTCCTTGAACTTCAATACAATCACTACATCTTTTGACAGTACTGCGACAGGCTTTCTTGCAAGTTTCCTCTGAAATTTGGTTCCATTCGTGCTGAATACTTTGTTTTATTTTATCAAATGTTCTTGGCTTTATAGCATAAACCACGTTTTTTAGAACTCCCCATAGAAAAAAATCAGGTGTGGTCGATCCAGGGATCTGGCAGGCCATTCGATTAGTCCTCGGCGACCACTCTTGCGTCCCGGAAATGGTTCATCAAGCCATTGTCAAACATCTTTGGTGTAGTGCGCAGGTGCTTCATCTTGTTCAAATTAAGATCACCAAAATGGGGCAACTCATTAACAATAGGAAACACTTTTGTCTTCAGCATATAAAGATAACATTCGCCCTTAACAGTTACTTCAAAGAAGAATGGGCCAGCTAGAGCAGTGCTGCCAATTCTAGCCCAGACTTTCACTCCAAGAACATTGACTTCCGCTTCAATTATATGATGGAGGGTTCTCAATATCCCAATAAACACAATTGTGTCTGTTAACATGCCCATTCAGTTTGAAGCAAGCTTCATCACTCCATAAGATGCAATGTGGAAAATCTGGTGATTCTTCCTAAAATTGTCGAAAATTCTCTCAAAATTCTAATTGCTTATCCGAGTTATCCTTATTTAGGGCATGAAGAAGATGATGTATGTATGATTTTAGACCTATGTCATGCAAGATACGGTGGAGTGAGGTTTGAGAAATGTTCAGCTTCTTTAATGCCTTGCGAATAGATTTTTTAGGAGAATGAAGAAATGCAGCTGCCACTATATGCTTGTTTTCAGATGAACAGGTTGTTCTTGGACGACCTTCTTTAGGAGCATTTAACACATTCCCAGTTACTTCAATTTTGGATACAAGATTGAACATTGTCAACTTACTCGGTACAGGTGTTCTGAAATTTGCTTTCCATCTTTCTTCAACATTCATAAAAGAAGAAATGACATGTGGTTGTTGTAAATGGACATTGAAGCATTTGTAAATACTAAATATAACTATTAAATTTTTTGTTTTTTATGTACAATTTTTCGGTTACTTTTGGAACACAGTATATATATATATATATATATATATATATATATATATATATATATATATATATATATATGCATTTCAGAAATGAGTAGAAAATATTTATTTAAAGTCATATGAAAGAAACGAATTCCTATCATTACCAGAAAGCAGGAATATATACTCTGGTGTCTGGTATTTAATTTTAATCATGCGTCTGCAGGTTGCTGACTCACTCGACCAACTCTCATATTCATCACTCATGCCTCTTTAGACAACAATCCCACAGTATTTGCAATTCCATTCAACAGAACAGTGGTGTAACTTGGTGTGCNTATATATATATATATATTGATACTATTGTGCTCAGATTTATACTATGCGACCGGTTTCGATTTAAAATCATCGTCAATACAAATTTTGTAGTAATATAATTTACAATTCACTACATTTAATTTTGTTAAATATGCATACACTTAAAATATATTCAATATGTTGGTTGTTCTTTGTTTATTCGATAGTCTTTATTTGAGTTATTAATAATTAGGGCTTCACAAATCTTAGTATTTGGTGTTTTCATAATGATCTTAAAATTTATAATGGTTAATGATATTGAATTACCACTTGAACTTTATAAGCTATTTCACTGTTCAGGATTTCAACCTAGCCGATTGTATGGTCTACTTAAAATTCATAAAAGTAACAAAGATTCACCATTTAGACCCATTTTGCCAATCATTAACTTAAAAACCTATACATTATCAAAGTGGCTTGATGAACTTCTTAAAAAATATATTCCAACAAAGTATAATCGGAATGATACATTTGATTTCTTAGACTAACTTAAAGAAGATTTTGAAGAAAACAGAAGAAGAAGAAAATTTATTGCAAGCTTTGATATTGAAGTCGTTATTTACAAACATTCCGGTGAAAAAAAACTATAGACAATATCACAAGTCTAATTCCAGAGAATGAAATATCTGTCAATCATATAACACATTAAGAAAATTATTGAATTTTGGATGTCTAAACGTAAAATTTAAATTTAATGAAACTATTTACGAGCAGATAGCTGGAATTGCAATGGAATCACCACTAGTTCCAACTATGGGATCCTTTGCCATGGATATCATCGAAAAGAATATAGATGACTTAAATATCACAAAGCCCATTGCATATCATAGATATGTTGATGACATTTTTACAATATTTGAAAACCAAGATGATTTTCAAAATTTTAAGAACTTTACAATTGAATACCCGGTGAACAATAAATTAAATTTTCTTGATGTTGCAATAACGTACAATAACCATTCCTACGAAACTAAAATGTACCGAAAATCCACAAATACCAATTTTTACATTCCATTTCATTCATATTGTGAATCAAAGTATAAAATTAATACCATCAAATGCTTACTTAATCGTATAATCAAAATTTCTTCAAATTACCAGAATTTAATTGAATCAATCTCTGAATTATATGAAATTTTGGAAAACAATGTCTATCACATCGAATAATTAAGAGGTATGTTAATCACCAACTAACAAAGAAACCTGAAGTAATACGTAACCAATATCAATCTAATGATAAAGAACCAATATATTGGAAGTTGCCATATATTGAAGAGCACCAACAACTGCTAAATCTAAGAATAAAAATATTAATGCTAAATTAGGATATACAAGAATAAGACCAATATTAGAAACTAAGAAGACCTGTAATATATTTCGCAACAAAGATCCGATTCAAGAGATGCTTGTTTCATCAATTGTATACAAGTTTACAAGTGAAGAATGTCACCATTCTTACATCGGTGAAACAAAGCAACATCTTCAAACTCGAGTTAATGAACATCTTTCAGGGCGCCTAAATTCCGAAATTTATACTCACCAAAATCGAGCAAACATTAATATTTTAATTATGAAAACACCTAATACTAAGATTTCTGAAGCCCTAATTATTAAGAACTCAAATAAACAAAGAGTAATGAATAAACAAAGAACAACCAACTTATTGAATGTCTTCTAGTGTATGCATATTTAACAAAATTAAATGTAGTGAATTGTAAATTATGTTACCACAAAATTTGTATTGACAGTGATTTTCAATCGAAACTGGTCGCATAGTATATATATATATATNGTATAAATAACTATATATCAGTTCTAAAAGTAGTGAAATGTGCGAACGTTTGAAATCATGAATGTTATAAGCAGAAATGATTTTACAAATATATAATAATAACACCGAAATGTATAGTGCTTCAGAAATCGCGAAATAGTTAGAAGCGATTGGCCAGGAAAATCAGCATTGCTGTCATTTATTTACCCGCCAAATCAATATCATTACAGCACTTTGCTTATATATATATATATATATATATATTTATATATATTTGAAATTAAAAAAATATTTTAAACACATGTATTAGACTGGTTACAATAGATAGTATATATTCGTCAATAAAATGGTGATAATATTTTAGAATAATGTGCAGATTTTAAGTTCTTTCGGTCCACTTAATAGTTTACTTTTATCTTTTGTTTCATTGATAGTAATCGCTTCTGCTATTTTCGCAAATTTTGTTTTTCATTATAATCTTAAAGGTTTCTGTTTTCTTTTGATGTTGATGGCAGAATATTCCTGATATTGATTTGCCTTTGATTCTGACTTCCATATGTCTTTTGGTCTCACTAATGTATGAGTCATCACACTCATTACATTGATATTTGTATACGACTGATGATTTTATAAAATGTTTGATGTTTTAAAATACACAAGTGTTGGTATAATTTTTACATAAAATGCTTTCCATTTTGCGCTTAGCTGTTTTAATTTCACCTTGAGGTACATAAAATTTTGTTCAATGTAAAGCAACTTTCAACAAACAATTTCTGGTAATGATATTTTCACTTTCTTTTCTTGATTAAATATTTTTTCAATTTCTTTTTTTTAAAGTTTATGTGGACATCCGTTTTTTGTAGCTATGGTAACTATTTCATCTATTGCTATTAAGTTCTTATAATTAGATTATTTTGAGAACTACAAAATATATTTAAGAAATAATTACTAGAATATCCGAATATGCAGAAATGTTTAATTTAAGAAACGTTGATATTGCTCATCTAATATAACAGTTGAACTATAGCATTACAATATTATTCAATATTAAATTATTGGAATATGCAGCAGCAACAAGCTATTTTATATTATATTTTAATGCCTTTATTGAAACGATATATTGATTCTATATCTGTATTAGTTTTCTCTTGAATATTATTAATAGAATATGCTTTAGTGATCGTAATAATGCTCTTGAATTTGAGCTGCAAATTGCATAATTATAGCGCGCATTTCACTAAAGCATGGAGATTTCAAAAGTATAGTCACAAGAAGATCTTATTAAATCAGAATTCAATATTTATTTATGTATATATATACATATATTTACGTTAAGTGCACCTAGGTTACGCTAAGTACACCCCCAAAACGTATATTTACCCTAAGTATTCCTAGGTTACACTGTGTACGAAATATGTATGAGGAAAATCGAATATACAGTACAAAAATTTCAAAAAATTTAAAAATTACCCTACATTGTTTACATTTTGCATGGTGTTACCTAGGCCTATTGTAAACACATATTTGCTACAATTTTCGAAAAATTTTAATTGCACTCAAAGCTGGAGGCCATTTACGCTAAAGTACGGCGTTTTTTACGCTAATTACAAATGCCATACTACTTAGTGCAAATATATGTGATATATATATATATATATATATTTATATATATATATATATATATATAGAGAGAGAGAGCTATCGCGGCCTGCATAATGGTATGTAAACTGTATCAATGCGTATTTTCATTGGAGAGTTGATTACTACTGTGCACGAATGATGAAATAAGAATGATCTTGTTTACTTTGAAATTAAACCAATCATTAGTTTCCTGCACTGTTTAACAATACGTGAATCCCCCAAAACTCTGCAATGATTTACGTCCAATCTACATGGATCTAATCACTATTTGTTTACTACTAAGGATTTTTTGATGAGAAATTGTTTTAATTTAATGCTGATGCGCAAGTATACAAAAGAAATGCCTACAGAGTGATATGTGTTTATTTTAACATAAAAATGTACAAATCATGATTATTAATTCTATAAATCTAGCAACTTTAAATTTTACAGTCTGAAATGAACTCTGAAAACGATTGAAATTACATCTTAAAATTGTTTATTTATCTTTGAAGGTGATAATTTCTAGAAATTTGGGCGTGCACCCTGCTACTGAACAGCATTTGTCATTTAATTACTTAATAACTAAAGTTGGCCAAAGTGGTGTTATGCGAACAACTTTTATTGTCCAGTTTTTGTTAGTCCAAACGGACAATTTTATATTAGTTGGTCCAAACAAACCAACTTTAGTCTAGATAATTGACCACCATATTAATTGTGGAAGAGGGGTGCTACACAAAAGATTTTCTTAGTCGTTTAGCATAATGGGCTTTAGCATCATTACGTCTTAAATTTCTTTCCCATCATATTCAGACAAACAATTTTTGGTATTCTATTCCAAACAAATTTGTGAATTACATCAATTGCGTATTTTTATTTTATTTAAATATACATGTAGTATCGTAATAATCATATTAAATTTCTTTATAATCTTAATAGTTTCAATAACGTCATTATTATGATATAATACGAATGATACTCAGCACCTGGTTAATGAAAACATTTTAAATGTTATCACATGTTTATCTCGTAAGTACTTTAAATGTTTCCCCCATGCATTTTCCATGTGTGTTGCATGTGAAATTCTACTAAGGGATTATGGTGATATTATCTCAAAATGACATTGTTATATTATGGTGACATTCCATGCATAGTGTAACATAATTCAAATCATGTGTGGTCAAATTGAGAGAAACAAAGTAAGAACCAAGACTGAATTTTGAAATAAATATTAATTGTACAACACATGATTATGATTAGTTAATTATTTTGTAAATTTATAAGCAGTAATTTTTCTATTAATTAATTGGCAGTACAAATGGATATTTGACAATTGGTAAAAAGGCAAAGTCGCAAAAAGCTAATTAATGCTGACGTGTGCAAGGCGGCAGACGAAAAAGAATCAAGAATTAATAAATTGTCAACAACTCAGTAATAACAGGTACTAGCCAAATATTTGATTGTTTAAACAATTTTGAGTATAAAAATTGTGCAATATTATATTTTGTTGATGGCCGAAATTTATTGGATTTACTTTGTTTTATTTTGTCAGGTTTATTTATTACTTAATTGGAAGGCTAAAAACGTTCGAGCACTAGGGTATACGAGGCAGTGGTCCATGACTTCATTTAATGAGAGATAATTTGTAATGGCTTAGCACTTAGCAATGAATTGTTATCGCCATTCCAACGGCTGTGTATTATTGTGCACATTAACAATAATGATTTGCTAGCGCCATTCCCATGGCTGTGTGGCTGGTAGCTGTTGGTCTACCTGATGTGCTCATAGGTTTTGTATAAGGATAGGGGTTTTTCTTCATGATTGCTTTCCTATCGTTCGTTGTTTGTTTTATTATATCATCAGGTTTACATTAGCCCTCATAGGAGAATTTACAATTTGTTTGTATTGGAAGTCTATCAACGTTATTACATTGTATTTAATTCATAGTCGACCTACGGACCTAATCCCTACATTTCTGCTGACAGCATTGATTGTTCACATGTATGATAGGTTATTAGCATATAGATATTTATCTGTAGGGTTATTACATGTAAGGCATAATAACAAGCTGATGCATTCAGGTTGCGAGTCTCCTTTAGATTACAACATCATTAATAACAAGAACAATCAATGCATTAAATTAGTAGGTTATTCACATATTGTCACGATTGCATTATCGCACAACATTTCATACACTGAGTCTTCGTTGCGGCGATTGGTGTTTCTTTTGATGCTAAAGAGTTCGTTGGAATTAATAGTTACATCGTAGTTCTTCAATTCCTTGTTGTGCTTTGCCTCAGGTCGGGTGTGTAACCCTGTACTTTGTACCAACCATCTCCTGTCTTGAATCTAAATTACTGTTGTTACTCCAAGCGTCAAAATATAGTTGTTGCCTAGATATTAGTCTAACCATTAAGTAACTACAAGTAAGAACAAAATAATAGAGATGGAATTTGGAATCTGTCACCTACCTTACATGGTAAAAATAGGAAATATGCAAAGTACCTCCTAAATTACATTTAAGTTTACTAGTTGGAAGGTTGTCAAGATTCTACATGGCAACTGTGACAGGTGCCTAACATGTGCAAAGAAAATTCGAGTCAAGATAGTTGTTTCTTCTTGAATAAATCGAATTGGAAATAGTAATCTAAGTATCTGGAAAATAGTTTAATAGTTAATAGTGTTACAGTAGTGACTGAAGAAAGAAGAAAGAAGAGGGAATGAATAATAACATTACACCAGAGCACACAAAAACGCAAGAATTGATTACCAAATCAGATACCCTGAGCAAAAATGAGAAAAATGGTGAATTCAAAGAAAAAAACTACTATGAGTAAACCCAGAACTCAAAAGACCCCCCAAGCAAGAAGTACACCTGAGACACAGGATGTAATAATGTCCACAGAAAATGAACAATCCCCAACAGAACAGGTGCTACAACCTGTGGAGTTAGCAAATGAATTTACAATAACCCAGTTAATGGAAATTATTGAGAATAATAAGAAAGAAAGAAAGGAGTTGACGAAACAAATAGAACATTTAGCAAAGAGAATGATTGAAGTGGAGAGAAAAAGCGTCGAAAAGGAGAAATTAGTTGATGAAATAAAGGAAGACACAAGTATGCGTTTGATGGAGCAGCGGAACTTGTTTCAACAACAGATAGAACAGTTGATGGAAGTCAACAAGGAAATAAAGCTCCAATATGAACAATTACAGAAAATGCTAAAAGATCTTCATGAAGAAAACGCTAACTTACAAGAGTAGAATATAGTAAAGCAATTAGAAATTGACAATTTGAGTTAAAGAAAACCGAAATAATAACAATAGAAAATACCACAGTGGAAAAACCGCATGAAGTAAATTACCACAAAAGAGGTAATAATACAGGATTATAAAAATGCGGAAACTGAGGAAGAGTTTATAGCAAAGTTAGTTGAAAATGTAACGAAACAGGTTAAAGAAAATGTTGAGAAACCAATCAAAAGAAAACCATTGTTTCAAAATACTATATTGTCAAAAGATGAAGTAAATGAGATATCAACATGCAAAGCAATACTGCCTAAATTTACAGGCAGG
>CABFPE010000085.1:1747630-1762790 GCA_900660155.1 Hofstenia miamia
TAGCCCTCAATAGGAGAATTTACAATTTGTTTGTATTGGAAGTCTATCAATGTTATTACATTGTATTTAATTCATAGTCGACCTACGGACCTAATCCCTATGTTTCTGCTGACAGCTTTGATTGTTCACATGTACGATAGGTTATTAGCATATAGATATTTATCTGTAGGGTTATTACATGTAAGGCATAATAACAAGCTGATGCATTCAGGTTGCGAGTCTCCTTTAGATTACAACATCATTAATAACAAGAACAATCAATGCATTAAATTAGTAGGTTATTCACATATTGTCACGATTGCATTATCCCACAACATTTCATGCACTGAGTCTTTGTTGCGGCGATTGGTGTTTCTTTTGATGCTAAAGTGTTCGTTGGAATTAATAGTTACATCGTAGTTCTTCAATTCCTCTTTGTGCTTTGCCTCAGGTCGGGTGTGTAACCCTGTACTTTGTACCAACCATCTCCTGTCTTGAACCTAAATTACTGTTGTTACTCCGAGCGTCAAATATAGTTGTTGCCTAGATATTAGTCTAACCATTAAGTAACTACAAGTAAGAACAAAAGAATAGAGATGGAATTTGGAATCTGTCACCTACCTTACATGGTAAGAATAGGAAGTAGTCAAAGTAGCTCCTAAATTACATTTAAGTTTACTAGTTGGATGGTTGTCAAGATTCTACAATAGACAAAACTTACATATAAATACATGTACACGTTTTCCACATTATTACAATTCTCACTTGGTCTATTTTACAAAATTTCCTTTGCACTGATAAAAAACAGAGTTTTTCATATGATAGAAACCATTTCTCCAAAAATTTTCTGCTCTCCCATTAATAAATGAGTAGATATTGCAAAACTTGCAAATATATAATAGTTTTATAATATTTTAGGAAAATTTATTCAAAACGGCTCCTTTCGAAATTTTCTAGAATGCACTGATTTAAACCAAGCTACATTAGAAAATAATCTTTGCTTTATATGCGGTATTCTCTGTAGTTGCTTGAAAACATGTAACAAAAGTCAATGTATATTTAAATGTTTTTTTTTTCATTCAAAAAGCAATGTTTTTAAGCGGAAATTTTAAATAAAATTTACACTGCTATGAAGTACTCTACAGCTTTTTACTCACAAATTCGCACAAGAGAGATCGAATTTCGAGGAAGAGAGAATCAATTTCATAAATTTGTTCACATTCTGTATATTCTATTGTCTTGCAATTTTTGAGTAATATAATAGTATATTTTGGACATCCAAAGAAGCTCAGAGTTATATTTCAAGTATGTGAGGCTTCTTCTGACATGCTAGTTGTAGTTTTAATAGTCTTGAAACCAGACTTAGAATATGGGTACAAACCTATTTTCGAGGCAATACAAGGTATACCTTCGTTTTTTTAATTTATTTCATTATTCAATACATTCAACACCACCCCAGAGATGAAAGCGGACCAGATCAACCAATACAGTGCTGAAAATTGATACCCATAAGGCAAACATTCTTCAGGCAAACATTTCTAAGGTAAAGCATTAGAATATAATACGTCCTGTGATATGGAGCAGAATTAAACAATGGGATAGTGGGGCAGGGCAAAGCGTTTTTGGCAGAGATGGACAAAAGCCAAATAGTTCAACTCAATCCCACATGGCCATGAAACATTGTACTGCAATGTGTTGAAAATTGAATTTGCATTTAGAAATTTTTCGTTAGTTTCACTTACTCTTAAAAAAATCTATAGAATTTTTTCAATTTTAGTTTGTAGATTTTATTATGTTTCCAAAATACATAGTAATCCGAAAAATTGAAAAAATTTATTGTTAGAGGGGCAGCCACAATCCTTGCCCACCCCCAAATCTCTAGATGTTAGTCAGATTTGAATTTGGAGTACTGAAGCTTTCCTTAGATATTGTTTATTTTTTCTACAATTCTACTTTCAAATTTTTAAGAAAATTTCATCTCAACCTTTTATGAAAACTTGTATTCCAGTTGAAAAATTCAAAATTTCTTTACATCACCTTGAGATGATTTAATTCTACCTAACTACACATCTGTTTGTAAATTTTAAGGTTCACATTATTTGAAAGTTATTTTATGCAATTGTTATTGCAATTTGGTGCTAATATTTATCATGAAAAATGATGTTAAAAATTTCAGAAATTTTCATCCAGCTGTACATTCAACTCACAATTTTAGAAATATATAGTTCCTGTACTTAATGTTTTTTGCTTTTTTGTACATTTATGGCATGGGTTTACTTGATTATCACCTACATTGCAATGCACTTTAAGACGCCCATGATAAAACTACCAGTAAAAATTAAATAAATCATTCTAATATGTCAATATTAGTTTAAGCAGACGTTGATATCAGTATTTACCAAAACGTTGACTGTGAAATTTGATAAGAACATCTCCGTATTCTCTGAAATTCAATGTAAGTACTAATAAATAGTTTCAATGAATGTTTATATATTTGGATTTGAACTTTTACTAAGCACATAATTTTGATTGTATTTGCTTAATATGAAGGTCGTAGTCACATTATATCAAGGGTAACATTGAAATTTCCCATCAAATCAAATCAAATCAATGGATTGTTACTATTTGATATCAATCAAATAAACAGGAATGTATTGTTGATATCAACAGTATTGCATTTTTGGCTACAATATATTCTTTACTTTCTTCAATGAAGCGTCCCAAGCTCATGTGCTGAAGCAAGCACAAATTATAAAAATTACTAATGCAATCTTGATTTCACTGCATCAGAACATTATTTTATTAAATATTTATCCTAAATTGTTCAATCCTACCAAATCCAGTAGGTTCATTCGTAACGCAGGAATTTTTATGAATTATCTTAACAATTATTAGTCATTCAATTCTTAACTATGTAAAATTGTTTGCATCATAGATTATAGAGATGCTTGATAATACTGCATAATACATTTAAAACGAAATTGTCTGGCATATGGTAGTTATACAAAGCCCCTATATATATATATATATATATATATATATATTTATATATGTATATGTATATATATNACATCTAACGATAAAGTTAAAAAATTGTATTAAGGTAAAGTGAGATTATTTAGTGGTAATTCGAATCTTTTGAATAAGTTTTTATTTCTCTACATACCAGGGTTCTGGTACACCTTGGGAACAACAACTATAACTTTGCATCGATTTTTAATCTGTAATTAAAAGATGAGACACTATTTTTATGAATTCATGTTACAATTGTATAAATTTTTTTACAAGAAATCATGAAAAATTTGAAAAAAAATTCTCTCCAGGGTTATTAAATTTTCAAGAACCCAAAAAATTGATTCAATTGTACAAGAATAGAATTAATTAGAGGAAGATTACCACTCTGTTTAGAATGTGGCCTGGATTGAATTTAGAAAGGCCTAAATAGGTTTTGCTGAACTCTTTTTTTGTAAGAGTCGCGAACTTTGTCACACCATACGTGCTTGCCGAATTGAAATTCTCAGTTCTGCGCAGCTTTCTGATGTAGTCAAGATTTTTTTCAAAGACTGCCATTGATTTCGATTTCAATCTTTTCGACCCACTGCAATTAGTTTCAATATAAAGCTGATTGAATACAATCTGAAAAGCTGTGAAGCTTATTTTATTGCTGTATGATTGTGTTGCCATCTCATGTTTGTTCGCTTTTTTCAATTTCTTGCATTTAGGATTGGCTGTATCTAAAGAAACCTTTAGTAGGTGTCTTACAAAACTTTCTAACAGTCTGTTAACAAACAATCATATTCATTCAATAGCTTAATATGAAATTTTAACATATATATATATATATATATATATATATATATATATATATATATATATATATATATATAGGAATTTTCGAACGGGTGGCCGGGTCAAAAGTGTATGTTGGTCTTACCAACCAACTCAGAAAACAAATTTTGCTTTTCTATTGCAAACAAACTTGTGATTTTCATCAATTATGTATTTTTATTGACTTCTATTTATTTAAATATAATTGAAGTATGTTGTATAATAATAATTTTAATACATATATTGAAGTTTCAATGTATTTATTTGACATTATTTACTTAGTAGATAATTTAGATGGAAAACTCTCAAAAGATGTAATAATTGTATTCATATTCCTCTTCCATAAATAATATCAAAAAGACTTTAATTTCGTACCCTGCTAAAGTCAGAAAAACACTTTCAATGTTCTATCGCAAAGAGACTAGTGAATTTGCGTATTTTCATAGGATTGTATTTATTTAACTATACATGTAGCATATTGTTAAAAAATAATTTTGATAAATATATTGAACTTTATATGCACTTATTTGACTTTAGTGTCTTTGTAGATGATGGAAGAATGTAAAGATCTTCTGTCATGTCCTATTTGCTTGAATGAATTCATTGATCCCTACACATTAAAATGCCTGCATTCTTTTTGCAAGGAGTGCTTAGAAGAATATTGCAAAGACAAAACAGATTTCAATTGTCCTATGTGTCAGTCGGTTTTTAAGGTTGGTACCTGGCAACCTGATTTTCGTTTAAAGGCTTTCAAAAATTATCTAAATTCTACTAAAACAAATGGTAATGAACTGCTTAAAACTTGTGAGATGTGTGAAACTAATATTCAAGTGAATGAAGCTCATTTGTGTGAGGAGTGTGAAGAAATTCTTTGCATGAGTTGTCGCATTATTCATGGAAAGAATAAGAGAACAAAGTCACACAATGTCTATTCCATAGCCTCAAATCCAATTCCATTTTGTGAAATCCATAACAAAATATTTGAATTATATTGCGAAAATGCTGAATGCCAAACTTTGCTTTGCATTACTTGTATAGTGGAAAGTCATGGGGGTCATAAGATGTGTACAATTGAAAAAGAGACAAACAGAGTATCAAAGAATATTCTGAAGTTAGTTGAGAATGCGAATGAGAAAGTTGGGAAAATTCAATCATATAAAGATTATTCTAATAGTTTCAAAAAAGAAGTTCAGGACAAGTTTATTGCTTTGAAAATGACGGCAAAAGATAAGAGGGATTTGATAATTAATAAAGCAAATGAAGTATATGAAAAAGAAATAACTGCGATTTCTAACAAAGAAGAGGAAATTAATAAACAAATGGCTGACAATGATAAGATTTTGGATTTAATTTCTAACAACGTGTCCTGTTTTATGAAATATTCTTTTGAAAATCTTAGGTCACAAAACTACACTGACCTCGTTGAAATTCATGAAAATCTTAGCAAATTGTTGAATGAGTTTATGAGTTATAAATTTACATTTATTGATGTTGAAAAAATGTGTCTTAAGTCAGAGGAATTAAATAATGAATACTTTGAAACAATTATTGCCTCACTAATGGGCAGTTTTTCAGGAGATTGTAAAGTAAATGAGGAAGAAATTTGGACAAATGAAACAATTCTGTATTACAAAAAAGTTTGCAATCCTCAGGTTTTCTGGGCATATCGTTTTCAATTAGTGAATTCAGACTATAAACCGTGGAATTCTAACATTATTTATGATGAAGAAGATGATATATTTTTTTATGTTCGAAGAGAGAATAATAGTTACTATCTCATTAAGTATCCAGGTAATGGAAGTTTGGAAGAAATGCAGATTTGCCACTCACAATTAAATTTTAAATTCAATATAGCAAATTTATTAGATGACCAATTACTTATATTTCATACATGTGATGAAAAGAAATCATTGCTTCAAGCAAGCAAGACTGATCTAACTTCAAGTGAGTTCAACTTCAAATTCTGCAAAACAAGCAAAATTGTTACACTATGTTCATCAAGCAATTTTGTGTTTATTTTTTCGAAAGGTAATGTTATCTACAAATATTGCCCAGAAACTAAAACTGAAGAACAAATAAATCTAAGGCTACCAAATGACATAGAAATTGTATTTGAAATTGCAGTTTCTAAGAACTTGAATTACATCATAATATCCTACAAAGTTAAAAAATTTTTATCATGCAACAACATTGTGGTTTCTCTTAAGAATAAAAATATTCTCTGGGAAGTTGTTTTGCCTTATTTTAAATCTTTCTTTACATTCTTTACAAAAAATATTTTAGCTATATCTTTTTTTAATCTCTTCGAAGGCGAGTCAATTGAGCTGTATGATGCTAATAATGGAGAAATAATTAGGAAATTTAGTTTAGATGAAATTGTGGAAGAAGAAGAAGAGAAAGATTTTTGGTACTTTACTAAGGGAAAAGGGGAATCATTGATATTTTGGAGTGATTTTGGCTTGGCTAAAATGGAATTTCATTCTTAAATGCATTTGTTCAATGCAACTTATGCTCAAAATCCTTCCAGACTGTAAAAGAGTGGTCTACGATTAAGTTTCTTTAAATTATTGGCTAATTTTATAATATAAGCTTTGAATATATGAATATAATATATCATTCTCTAGTAGCCCTATCTTATATTTCAACTCATGTCACTGCAGAGATGGACGCGGCCAGGCTCATTTAAACTAATGCCAATTCAGCCCACCTTAGACCATTTCAAATTTAAAGCATAAATTGCGTCAGAGAAGAGTATATGATACCAATGTACAATTTCAAAATGTATGTTTTTACTTCAAAAATGACACGTTTTTTAGTTTTGGCAGATTTTTTCATCACATTTTTTACAATTCCTTGACTCAAGACGAATTTGCCCTGCCCAAATGTTATATCTCTGCTTCACTATCATTTGTTTTTTCCTAAAGCTTAAGACCTAAGCTGCACCTAAGCTGATTGTTTAATTTTGGATTGTACAACTAAGGTGTTTTATGTAAACAAATATATACCAAGGTAAAATAAAGATTGCAAATGATGTATACATATATTCATTACCATCAAACCTCTTCAAAGTCAGAATGGCAAGAGATTTGAAAACATTATGTGGGTATGTGTACAAAATTAAGCAGCTCTAACCTTTTAGAAATTTTTTTATTATTTTATGAAAAAATTTAGAAGCTCAAAATTCACCAACTTAAAATAGTGTACACACAACTTTGTGCGCAACCTTTCTTGATTTAATCAGGCACAAAAGATAAGTTGTGTACGCCATTCTAGCTTTTGTTGTGAACTTTTAATTTATTTAATACGATTTATTGTCAATCTTCACACAGAAGCAATTATACACACATTATTATTTGCATAAATGATTAAAATTACACAAGATGTTTTCAAAACGGGGTCTTTTTTCTTCAGGCTGCTTGATTTGTATTGGTTGGGTTGTATTTTAATGGTAGGTTGATTTTTTGAAATGTTAATAAATATAAATCAGCCAAAAAGTTGTGGTTAAAATTCTAATTGTGCTTGAAGTTGTAAGTGGGTATGCCAATATTTTGTTTTGAACTTTACAATTTCCTAGAAATTTGTGCTCAAAGTTTTAAATGTGTATGCAAATATTTTTTGAAATGAACTTTTTAATTCTTAATATGTTGTGCTCAAATTTGTAAGTGCGTATTCAAATATTAGTTTGTAAGCTTTATAGTTACCTGGAAAGTAGTGCTTAAAATTGTTAGTGCACATGCAAATATTTTCACTGTGAACTCTACAAATACCTAGAAAGTTGTACTGAAATTCGTAATTGTGTACACAATTATTTTTTGAATGAAATTTTTAATTTATAGAAATTTGTGATCAAATTTGTAAGTGTGGGGACAAATTTTTTTGATATTTATGACCAGAACAATGTATGCAATCAATAAAATCATCTATGCTAATTGAGCAAGAAAATTATTTCTAAATTAAGCAAAACATGACTTAGATACTTCTTGCTCTTATGGAGTGATATGTAAAATCAGAACACTTACAGTAAGAGTTAGTAGAAAGCGAAGGAATTTTGTTTGTAGGTGTAATCAATTTTATAGACAGAAAAAGGCTTCAGAAAATGAGAAAAGATTCTCACACTTTAGACATTGACTGCTAAGCCCAAATCATGAATACTTCCCACTGTGCCAAAATATTTTTTGAGAGAGATATTAGACTCCAATTCTCCAAAACGTACGAGATATTGAGCTTTAAAATATATGACAAAAATTATCTTTCCCACTGTGCCATGTATATGTCAATTGGATATAGCTTGAAACAACAAAAAAAATGAAACAAAGACAAGATGACTAATTATTTTTATAAGTCAATGACTAACCATCATTTATGATACTTTTCATGTGTTTCTATTTGCGCAAATGGGCTAAAAATTAGGTTTGGAAAGTTCATGTTCAAAAAGTGTCCTGTATACAAATAGTGTATACATGTGAAAAATATACTAGCTTTAAGTTTTAAGCTAGTTTTAGGCTAACTACATATTAGTCTCCAATGGCCTCCAAAAAAATAACTCTTACAAAATTCCAATGAGCACTTAATGAAGTTTCTAGTGTAGAGTCACTTTGGTCCATATTTATTTTTATTATTCAATTATTTGCACTCTCCAATTAATTCGGTGGTATTTACTACTTTTGATATAGTGATTTTATTTTCTGCAATTGTTCGAAATTAGGTTTTGAATTTAGTGTATTTGTCCCTTGATTATAGAATATGTGTGATTGTTCGTTAATTTGCGAGGGAAACCAGTGTATTTTTGTAAAACGGTAAATATTTACCTTTTTCTGTAATCAAATGTCAAATAAATTTCGTTCTCACTGGATAACGTTTGCTTTATTTTTCTTTATTATATTTCTACCTCTTTTAGGTTTTACATGGATGTAATAATGATGAATCTGTAAGATCTGGTGATAATGTTGGAGGAACTCTGCCGTGCCTGGGGCGATAACTTGCTCCTTGACAGATGTGAGCCCATATTGTGGTCGCTTTATGGCTATGAATAGGCATAGGGAATAATATTACTACTAACTCAATCAATCGTACATGCACATAACATCACACTTTGCAAATATATTATGCTGTTGGTGTATGCGAATACATGGTAATTACACGTTATTAATATCTTTATTACATGAGCTGAGATATTAGACACTGAGCTAAATTTGTTTTATTGAGCTAGAAATTAAACTTGAGACACACAATTAGCACCTTGGATAGTAAGGATAGTTTCTAAAGATTTGGCTCTGGCGTGATGCTGTGTAAATTGGTCACTAGCTGGATTGCCTTTTCGGAAATGGTATCAGTTCTTTTTTCTACAGTGAAGTTGGTGAACTACTGATCTTCATCTGTTTTGTTAGAATATAGGATGCTCTCAGCGATGGTAATTCTTTGCAACCTTGTACTGCTCAAGCTGCTAGATGCACCCTGCAGATTTTACACTAGTGATCATATCTCAGTTGATGATATTATTGAAGATCCTGACTATCTTCAGAATTTTTCTGGATTTTCTAGTAGTGAAGAAGAAGATTTGCCTGATAGGCTGAAAGAGAACCTAAGAATAGAACACTTAGAGTGTGATGATGATGATGTTAATGATAATCCTAGTACATCTGCAAGTTCGGCAAATCGGTCTACTTTTTCTGGCAGACAGAAAAGTTTTTCATTTAATGGAAAAAAAGGCCTGCAATTAAATGTACCTTATATGTGTCCACCATAATTCAAAGATATACATAAGACAATGGACATAAATGAGTAAAAAATTATAAAAAAATTTAAATTACAAAATTAAAAGTTTTTTATATAGTTTATAAGTCTTATATAATTAGACAATCATATGATATGACAAAAAAAATTCATCTACCATTGGATAATGCTATGGCCCTGTATTGCCTGCAAAAAATTCATCATGCAAAATTGATGTCCAAATATCTTTCACAAATCTTCCTCAGCATACCAGTATATATTTAAAGCATTGTAAAGTACATAGAATATATCCACATTATGTATATAATGCAAAAATTGAAGCCACAAGGTGGATACACATAGTGCATACACAGCACACTGTGAAATCACACTGTATACATTATAATGTATCCATGGCAGTCAATGTGTTTTGGGAAACTAAGTTTCCCATAGGGGAATGTCCTTTCCACTTAAAGTTTGTGACAATATGTTTATAGTCTTACATACATAGATTTGGATAAATTACATAGAAAATATATTTTGGAAGCTTACTATGTAGTCCACAATGGTATGCTATATAGAAAACCAATTATTTCTGTACCAATTGATCAATTGTTCATTGATCTTTTAACAAAAAGATATAATAAAAAAACAAGATAAATCCATTGAAAAGTCTAAGAGTGTATTTAGGAATCTTGTAAAACTTGATGAAGCTACAGGTAATCACAAGAATAATAATGTTAAAATATCATTATGGGCCAAAGTGTTTTCCACTAAAATAATCCTTCACAGTTAATGGATCACATTTAATTATTTATTCAAATTGTTGGAAATTACAGTGCTGAAGTTTATAATGAAAATAATTAGTTAATTGACGAATTAGTAGTATTAAACGATATGATGAGATGAAGTTTTAAAATCCAAAATTCATATCCTTAAGGGATAACAAAATTAACAGTTGTGAAATTAATCTCACTCTTTCAAATTCAAATTTTGATTTTTTCTAAGATCTTATGTAATTTATATGACAGAAATTCCAACACTTCTAAATTAAAATTGGGAAAATTTTATACATAGACCTTTGGATTTCACAGTAAAATATCTAAATCCTAAAATATTACACAAACAACCACATTGCATTTTCTTAGATCAAATAAATATGTCATACTCTTGGCAAAATCTTTCTAAGGAATAGAAGAACAACAAAGTTGAATATTCTCATAATGACACTATTACTTAGACAAAAGTTACATTTCTTGATAGCAGTTATCATTAAAAAATATATCAGCATCAATCAATAAGATATCTCCTTAGCTTCAAAGCTAAAATAGCAACATTATTTGCTTCCTTAGTTATACTATGAATAGGTTGAGTTTGCATTAACATTTCTATTTGATTTTACTTAATGTTTTCACTGTTTATAATTCATGTTTAATTGATTTCCTACATGTGTATAGCTATTAATATTTCTTTAGCCTCACAGCTAAAATAGTAATGTTAGTTGCATATTTAGTTGTACTTTGAATAGGTTGAGTTTGCAAAAACATCTCCATTTGATTGTGTTTAATGGTAAACAAATAAAATGTTTTAATATTTTTCCAGATTCCTGCTCCCCCTTGATTAATGTACTCACGTATTATCTGCTTAGGAGAACTGAGTCTCACTCATTGTAACCAGGCTAAATCTACACTTACTACAAAATAAGTTTTAAATGGTAAACCAATAAATTTTTTTAAATTTTTTTTAGATTAATAGTCCCTCTAGAGAAAGGTGCTTATGTATTAACTGCTCAAAACAGTTGTCTTCTGAGAGAGCTGACCCCATTCATTGTTGCTGGTCTATTTTTAAAATGACTTTAAAATTAGTCTTTTAAATGTATTTAACATTTGAAATATTATAAAACAATTACAATGACTTTAAAGGAATTAAATAGGTGATCCACAAAGAAAAACTATTTTTTATTCAAATATATTCAATGTAATTAAAATTTCATTTGTGAGGTCAAACTGCTGTAAGTGACACTAAGCCCAAATTTTAGTATAAGCATTGCATGTGAAGTTTGTAATATCCTCTACCAGGCATTATCACTGCTACTGTATAACATTAGCTGTGTTATTGCGGGTAAGGATTTACTTGTTGTTACTGCTTGCTAGTTTCTTCTGTTAACTTATGTAACTTAGAATTAACTGCTCACTGTTTAGGTGACAAAGCCATGTGGTAATCTCTATAATGATCTTTTGTTGGGCATCTGCCCGAAGCGGATCTCCACATCCAGTTTCACCATTCCATCCAATGCTTGAGTGCCACTTCTCAGCTCAATCAATATAGCTTATGTGTACCCTATGTTAGCTCAGTGCTTACTCAAGACACGACACAATTCGACTTAAACTCTATTGTGTGAAAGTGTTATATCAATTCGCAACCTGAACTGTTACTAGTTGTTTGTTAAATATTACATGTAGCCATTACCAAAATATATTGGCTTATTTAAATATATTCTGTTCAAACAACTTCCTAACCTACATTTATAATTTACTACATGTATGGTCACTTTATTGGTCAATTATAGGTCATTAATTTGGAACTAAAATAATATTAATATCATTCCTAAAGTTTGGTCATCCAACCATTTGCTGACAATCAATTATTTAATACATGTAGAAATGAAATGCTAGTCGGCTAATTGAGAGAAAACCCTTATACCTAAAATATGTGCACTTTCATGATCTGGCACAGAGACCCTAGAATCGTTCCCTGTGATGTATCCAGACCACTACTAAACACTGCTTGATTAGCTCAACATTGTACTAAATAATCAAACCATTAATATGAAACAAAATAAGAATTCTGAATAAAATTCTTTATCAAACTCTTACTCTAATTTCTCTTCTGATGAGGAAGTGTCGAAATTTCTTAATAGTCTCAATCAGTGCGAGCATCTCTACCTTGGTGAAGCCGTATTTCTCTTCACTTGCCCTCAGCTTGCGGCTGAAGAACTGAATGGGTACTTCTTTTCCGTTTCTTGTTTGTCCCAATGTTGCTCCAATTGACACCTTATTTGCGTCACAGTCTAATATGAATTTCTTGTTGTAATCTGGTGTGTTGAGGGAGGGTAATTTCGCCAGTTCTTCTTTGATGTTGTCCAATTCCTCCTGTTCTTGCCAAGTCCATATGAATGGCATCGACTTCCTCATTAAGCGGGTCATCTTCACCGTCTTGCTGGCTATATTTGGACTAAAGGTTCCCTAATAGTTGAAGAATCCCATAATTCTCTATATATCTTTTTTGTTGTTTGGTTTTTCTATTCTTCAGATCATTTCTCTGGTGTTGTCCTTCATGCATATTCTGCCCTTCTCTATCCTTCTTCTGAGGAACACTATTTTCTCTTTCAGGATGTCGCACTTATTTCCACTGATGCAAAGTCCCATGTTTTCTAGAATTGTTAATATCCTTTACAATTTTTCCAGGTGTTCTTGGACTGTATCACTTGTGACTATAATGTCATCTATATAAGCGTCGACTCCCTCTTCCATTCTGTGTCTTGTTCTTTAGTACCTTCATTATGTACCTCCAAAAGGTTGCTGGTGCATTACAGAGTCCAAACACCATATATATATATCAATTCGTGCAGCCCATATGGAGTTATGAATGCCATTTTCTCTATGTCGTCTTCTTCCATTTTCCCTGCCAGTAGGCCTTGCATAGATCCAGTATTGTAAAATATTTGTGTTTACTAGTTTTGTAGAGCATATCCTCTATCTGCGGTAGGGGGTACGAATCCTTTTTTATTACCTCATTCAACTTGGGAAAATCAATACATAGATGGTACTTGTTTCCCTGTTTCATGAACACAGTTGGTGCTGCATATGGACTCTCACTTGGCCAAATAATTTTGTTGTTGATTAATTCTTCCAGTATACAATTGTATTCTTCTTTCAGCTGCTCAGGCACACTTCTAACTGGTAGTTTGATCAGTTTGTCTGTTGTTGTGTTGATCTTGTGCTTCTTGCCTACTGCCTGACCTACACTTATCTCTCTGTAGTTGAATATACATTTGTGTTTCTCTAGGAGTGCTCTTAGTTGCATGATCTCCCGTTCCTCTAGATGTTGGTAGTCTTCATTGTTTATTTTGGGTATCCTGTATGTGTCTTTTTTCTTCTGCTTTCATCCCAACGCCCTTGAGTAGACTTTTGGGAGTACTTGTGACTTTGATGGTGTTCGTCCACTTGCCCTTGAGTCAGCCATGTGGAGTACCATCCACTTTCCTTTGCAAGTCCTTGAATTACCATACAAATTACTCACTCCAGATGAGTCTAATATTAGTTTTGATGTATTTTCCGTATATTCTTATCTGAGATCTTTTCAGGTTCACATTCTGGTTTGTAGCTTTGAGAATTGGTATCATTCCTTTTCCATTTTTTATTGTGCACATACTAGATGGCATTGAAACTTGCTTGGTATTAATGCCTTTGTTGTTGTATAGCATTATATCAGCTGTTATAGTGTCTTCAGTCTTGATTGTGTGCATTTTCCAATGATGCGGCTGTAGATTGATGTCTTTTTGAAGTTGAAATGTAACTGTTTTCTGCTTCTCCTGTTCCTCTTTGATTTCCATCTCCTCTTCTTTTACTTTTATGGTTTTATTTGCATAGTTAATGACACATCCATTTTTTGTCAAAAAATCATTTCCCAGTATAACTTTGTATGGAAGCGAATTGTTATGTGTATCCACCACTACTAGAGGTTGTTCAAAAGTTGTGTTCGAATTCTCATTTGTGCAACATTTATCATTCCTTTCATATCAATATAATCCCCTGAAGCATTAATTATTCTCTTATTACAACTCTTCATGTCTTCTCATTTGAATCCCAATTTCATAGTGCATTCATCAGTAATTATCAAAGTTGCTGCTCCGGTATTGATTGTCGCTTTTGTCATCACTTCAATAATAGCTATTGTCACGGTTGTCATGAGTCAGCGCTCTGCTTAGTTTTCCGACTCTTCATCAGTTGGTGATGCTTCATCAATTTCATCTTCCCTCTGTAATACATCCTCTTCATCCCCAATTACATTTATTTGTTTTGGGCAATCTGGTTTTTTATGTCCTTTCTGTCCACAGCCATAGCATTTGACATCTTTCTCTTTTACTTTCCTTGTCTTACCATCCTTTCCTTTTACCTTTATTATTTTCTCTTGTTTTGCTTCAGTATAGGCTTTGTTGGGGATGCGTGGCTTGAGGTTGCTTCTCCAAGTTGTTCCATCCCTATGCCATGCAGCTTTCTTGTATATTCAGGCATTGTTTTCATTAGTTGCTTGTATGTTGACTGCTTTCCTACTCATCCTTTCCAATTTATCATCAACGTCACATTTAATTTCGAACTGTGTTCTGATGCTTTTGGGCATCCCCTTGCAGATGTGCGGGAACAAGTCATATTTCGAATAACTGTTTCCTCTTGAACTGAGCATTAGTAGTCGCTCGACTTGTTGCATGTACTTTCGGATGTCGTCGGTTTTCCTCATTTTCATAGTAATTGATGAAGTCTCTGATTAGTAATTGATAATTTCTCTTAGTTTCTGCATCCAGAAGCAAGTAGTGTTGGGATGCTGCTCCTGTTAGATATAATGGGAGTCTCGCCACTGT
>CABFPE010000085.1:1772823-1799558 GCA_900660155.1 Hofstenia miamia
GCTGTCTTGTTTGACTCAGGATTGATTCTGTGAACCACAGCTTCACCTTTGCCTTTGCTTCCAGTCGCAGTTTTTTGCAATCAGTGTGCTTAGCCTGTCCACCAGCTATGTCTCTGTTTCTTCTATGTCAAGTTGATCATAGCTATATTTTGATTTTCATATGCATGCCCCTTCCAGGTGGACTTCCACTTTTTTCTGGAATGTTTCTTTGATTGTTGTGACCACAGCTTGCCTTGCTGTGCTTCCTATTGTTGTTTCTCCTCCAGTCTTATTAGTCTGCTATTATCTTTGGGCAATTCATTTTCTTGGGTCAGTGTATCATAATCTAAAGATCAATGCTGCTAAAAAGAATAAAAAAGAGATTAGTTGGTGAAAGAAGATTAACATCAAATGATGATTAAATTAATATTAATTGTAAATCAAAATCAATTTAAGTTTAGCATCATTAATTTTGTAAATGCAACTAAGCAAGAAAATTACCAAATAGTAATTGTCAATAACAGTTTGGCAAAATGAAGAGGCAATATTGCTTCCACTATTTTTAGCCATCTTGGCAGATGATAATTTGAAATTCAAATTGACAAGTACTTTTTGAATCAAAACTATAACTAGAGAAAAATCATTTTAGAAAACTGTTGAAGCAAATTCTTCAAAAATCTTATCTTTAGATTGGAATTGGTTTGCTTATTATTAAATCTTGTCAAGCTAAATGGTAAATGCATTTGTAGTTAGTAGTGGCAAGGGCACATATTGGACACAATTCGAGGATCCTTGATCCAAGCCACAAACCTGCATTTAGGTTAGGGGAATGATTAGGAGTTTTTCTCTGTTTAGCTGACTCTTGATTCTTTCTACAACATGTATACAATAACAAAACTTCAGAGAAAAGGCTACTTAGCTGATCATATGATATTATATTTTATATTATCTAGACTACATAGGAGACCCATAAATAGACTGATAATGAGGCTGAGCATGTATTACTAATTAAATGTTGGTTGGGAAGCTGCACATAATTATCTAATTAATTATTTAACTTATTTAAAGCCAGTATTTTTAAGTAATGGCTAAACATGTATTTATTAAGCAGCTAGTGATATTGCCCAGTTGCAAGTATAAATTGCACATTAGAAATTGAGTTTAAGTCAGTTACATCCAGCTTTGAGGGTTGTACTGAGTTAGGATAGGGAACACATAAGCTACTTCATTGAGCTGAGACTTGGAAATAATCCATCAGCAGTGAAGACAATTAGGTGTTGGAAGATTGGAGATTGGAGTTGGCCAGAGGCCTTATGGAAGATCAATTGCCAGGGAAACTACAGTCATCAATTCATACCTAAATAGTGTTCAACCATATTGGATGTTAATAAAAGTTAACTATAATTGTTGATAAGATAAAAGCAGTTGATAGAAGTACATCCCTACTGGCACTTAACAAAGAATTAGATTCAAAAGGAATTAATCAATTTGCATTAAAGCATGGTAGAGGATCCTACATCAGCATCTCTGCCTTTTGTTGAAGTTGTTTGATATTTTCAATTATTTTTTTCTCCATTGGTTTGAGTTGGTTTTCAGTTCCTTTTTGGTTGTTGTATCATTCTCTCCATTCACATGCTTCTTTTTCTTTGACCTTGATTTCCTGTTTGTGTTGTTCTTTTATTTGTTCAATTTAATTATGCACAATCTCATTATGGTCTATTATGCTCTTTTGTCTCAGAGTTCTCTAATATTGATTGATATCAGTGACACTGCAGGTGATGGTTGGGGTAGTTGAGATGTAAATGTTATCTCATTGGGTGATTGCATCATTGGTTCAGGAGTTGATAGTGTAACATCCTCTACCAGGCATTATCACTGTTTATCTACTGTTACTATATAATGTTAGCTGTGTTATTGCAGGTAAGGATTTACTTGTTGTTACTGCTTGACTAGTTTCTTCTGTTAACTTATGTAACCTAGAAATAACTGCTCACTTTTTAGGTGATGAAGCCATGTGGTAATCTCTATAATGATCTTTTGTTGGGCATCTGCCTGAAGTGGATCTCCACATCCAGTTTCACCATTCCATCAAATGCTTGAGTGCCACTTCTATGCTCAATTGATATAGCTTATGTGTACCCTTCATTAAGTCAGTGCTTACTCAAGACACGACACAATTCGACTTAAACTCAATTGTGTGAAAGTGTTATATCAATTCACAACCTGAACTGTTACTAGTTGTTCATTAAATATTACATGTAGCCATTACTGAAATATATTGGCTTATTTAAATATATTCTGTTAGAACAACTTCCTAACCTACATTTATAATTTACTACATGTAGGGTCACTTTATTGGTCAATTATAGGTCATTAATTTGGAAATCATTCCTAAAGTTTGGTCATCCAACCATTTGCTGACAATCAATTATTTAATACATGTAGAAATGAAATGCTAGTTGGCTAATTGAGAGAAAACCCTTATACCTAAAATATGTGCACTTTCATGATGTGGCACAGAGACCCTAGAATCGTTCCCTGTGATGTATCCAGACCACTACTAAACACTGCTTGATTAGCTCAACATCGTACTAAATAATCAAACCATTAATATGAAACAAAATAAGAATTCTGAATAAAATTCTTTATCAAACTCTTACAATGGTTTTCAATCTATTTATAGTATTTCCAAAAGAAGTACCTGTTGATTCAAATTTGAACTTTCCGCCAAGATGGAGGCTGAAAATAATGAAAGCATCAGTTAGTCAAAAAGTATTTTTATCAACAGACACAAATATCTCTTTTTTGACACATGTTGCTTCTTGGTTGCATATTACAAATAAATCTGAAATAAAGCTAATTAATTTGATTACAATATCTTTAATCAACTTCTTTCTGATCTTAACCTCTTTTCTCAAAGTTTGCAGCTTATTGATGATTTTGTTTGGATGATGCTACAAAGTTCACTACCAAATATGGTAATTTTAATATTTATTAATATAGATCAGAAATATTGTATGAAATAGGTATTAAAGTATGGTTATGCAAAAAAGAATTCAAAATATTCTTATAATTTCAAATATTAAAATCATTTTGATTAATAAGTATTGAACTTTTTGTAATTTGGTCTAAAATACCTATGCAAAATTTCTATTTTTTTGCAAAAAAAGTTATCTTGTGGAAGTGCCACAGCACAAATATTTTAATTTCTGTAAATGGAGTGCACAACCATATACTGTTTATGTATTCAAACATAAAGAAAGAATTTAATTGGTTTTAGCTGTATATTGTCTTGTAATAGAGGTTTATTGGTGCTATTAAACTAATTTGAATTAGTTAGCTGTATCTAATAAACATCAAATGGAGGAAGAAAATTTGTGTTAATTAATGATATTAAATGACCCTAAGTGATATTAAAATCCCTTAAAGCCTTAATTTTTTACTACACTTAAATTTATTATTTGATTTAAATGTCTTAACTATACTTTAAAATTACTTTGATTTGCATGTAAATACTATCAAATGCTATTTGATTCTTAAAATTTATGAAAATTTTGTAAATATTTTCAAACTGCATTTCAATAATATAATTAGAAATGTAAAAAATCTTCAAAAAATGTCTTAGCATGTACATTCAACTTATAGGTCAAATGCACTGATATAAAAAATAACAGCACTTAATTTGTGTTTAGAGGAGACAAATTCAAATGTTCATTTTTTATGTATAGGTACATAGAGTTTATGTGAGTTGGTACTTGTGATTTCCCATATATTGGTATGCCTTATATCAATGTGGTGGATGCTTGCACTATTCAAATGGGAAACTTTTGAGTCTGTGGTGGTAATTTGTGGCAGCAATTGTAAAATCCTCTATCAGGCATTAGTAATGGTTGCCCTTTGTTACTCTATAACATTGGTTGTATACTTGNTGCAAAATTTCTATTTTTTTGCAAAAAAAGTTATCTTGTGGAAGTGCCACAGCACAAATATTTTAATTTCTGTAAATGGAGTGCACAACCATATACTGTTTATGTATTCAAACATAAAGAAAGAATTTAATTGGTTTTAGCTGTATATTGTCTTGTAATAGAGGTTTATTGGTGCTATTAAACTAATTTGAATTAGTTAGCTGTATCTAATAAACATCAAATGGAGGAAGAAAATTTGTGTTAATTAATGATATTAAATGACCCTAAGTGATATTAAAATCCCTTAAAGCCTTAATTTTTTACTACACTTAAATTTATTATTTGATTTAAATGTCTTAACTATACTTTAAAATTACTTTGATTTGCATGTAAATACTATCAAATGCTATTTGATTCTTAAAATTTATGAAAATTTTGTAAATATTTTCAAACTGCATTTCAATAATATAATTAGAAATGTAAAAAATCTTCAAAAAATGTCTTAGCATGTACATTCAACTTATAGGTCAAATGCACTGATATAAAAAATAACAGCACTTAATTTGTGTTTAGAGGAGACAAATTCAAATGTTCATTTTTTATGTATAGGTACATAGAGTTTATGTGAGTTGGTACTTGTGATTTCCCATATATTGGTATGCCTTATATCAATGTGGTGGATGCTTGCACTATTCAAATGGGAAACTTTTGAGTCTGTGGTGGTAATTTGTGGCAGCAATTGTAAAATCCTCTATCAGGCATTAGTAATGGTTGCCCTTTGTTACTCTATAACATTGGTTGTATACTTGTGGGTAGGGATTTACTAACTAGATACTGCTTTGGCTTTTGTGTATTTCTGTTAATGTAACATAACTAGATTTAACTATTCACTATTTAGGTAATGAAGCCACACAGCATTTCCTTGAACAATTGATAGTGGGCATCTGCCATAAGCTGATCTCCACATCCAGTTTCACTTGTTGACCAAGGATCCACGTGGTTGAGTTCCACTTCTCAGCTCTATTGTGTACTTTATGTGTAACCTAGTAACCTATCCTAGCTCAGTGTATACTCAAGACAAGACACAATTCAACTTATTCTCTGTTTTGTAAAAGTGTTTTATATTAAAGCAACCAGACTTGTTACTAGCTGCTCTATTAATATTACATGTAGCCATTACCAAGCCCAAAATATATTGGCTTTACTAACTAGTTAATTATAAGCAGCTTCTTAACCTACATTTAATAATTGCTACATGTTTGTTCACATTATCAGTCACATTATAGTCAACAATTTGGATCTAAAATAATATAGATATAATCCCTAGGTTTTGGTACTCCAACCATATTTCAAATCTATTATAATATGATACATGTAGTAAATGATGGATAGTCAGCTAAACAAGAGAAAAACCCCTACACCTAACATAAGTGCACTTTCATGATCTGGCACAAAGACCCTAGAATCAATCTCATGATGGATCCAGAGCATTTCTAAACACAACTCATTTAGCTTGACATCTTATTAAATAATCAAACCATATTAAGAGAACAATGTAAGAATTTCAAATAAATTATTTTATCAATTGCTTACACTGAGTTTAATCTATTTTTAGTATTATTGGAAAAGTACCTGTTGATTTCAAATTTGAACTGTTCATCTGCCAAGATGGTGCTAAAAATAATGGAAGCAACTTTGCCTCTTATTTTTGACAAAAGTATTATTATCAACAGATACTAATCTCTCATAATTAACACTTGTTCTTACTTAGTTGCATAACACAAATTAATCTAAACTGATAATATAATTTTACAATATTTCTTAATCATATTTTGTCTTTGATCTTATTCCCCTTTCAAATTGACATTAGCAGCTTAGTTGATTTGGATAATGCTACACTGCAGTTTCCATTGACTTGATCTTCTCATGAGGCCTCTGGCTGAGTCCAATCTCCAAATCTTCCAACAAGTAGTTACCTTCATTATCAATAGAGTGTTTCCAAACCTCAGCTCAATGAAGTGATTATATGTTCATTATCCTAACTCATTGCAACCCTCAAGGCTGGATGTAGCTGACTTAAACTTGATTTGTAATGTGTAATTTGTACTTGCAACTGGGCAGTATCACTAGCTGCTTAATAAATATGTATTTAGCCATTACTGAATATTACTGGCTTTAATTAATTAAAATAATTAAATAGATAATTACTTGCAGCTTCCTAAACTACATTTAATCAACACTACATGCTTGGTCTCATTATTGGTCTATTTATAGGTCTCCTATGTTGTCTAGCTAATATAAAATATAATAACCTATGATCAGTTGTCCAACCATTTCTTTGACAGTTTTATTATTGCATACATGTTAATGAAAGAATCAGTAGTAAGCTAAACAGAGAAAAACTCCTAATCATATCCTTAACATATATGCAGTTCAGTGCCCTTGCCACTACTAATGCATTAACCATTTAGCTTGACATCATTTAGTAATAAGCAAACAGAATTAAATCTAAAGATAAGATTTTCAAAGAATTTTCTTCAACAGTTTCTCTAATTCATGCTATTTATAGTTTCTAATCCAAAAGTACTTGTCAAATTTGAATTTCAAATTTTCAGCCAAGATGGCTGAAAAATAGTGGAAGCAATACTGCCCCACTTCATTTTGCCAAATGGTTTCAACAAATACTATTTGGTAAATTTTGTTTCTTAGATGCAATATACAAAATTAATGATGCTAAACATAAATTGATTTTAGTTTACAATTAATACTATTTCTAATTGTCATTGAACTCAATATTAATCTTCTCTGACTAATTTCTTTTGTTTTGCAGCTTTAATTGTTGGATTATGCTACACTAGTGAAATTAGATTTGATGGACCTCTGTGCAAGGGAATCAACTAGTCGATTGCATGATGATATAAAAGTAGGGGCTAGCAACCAGCCAACCAGGATTTCAGCTGGTTAACATTTGAATGGAGGAGTGTGAAGAGGAACTGAAAGAAAATGATGAACTTAAATCAGATAAGAGTACTTTTGGTGCAGTAAAAGTTAGTGGTTATGACCCTTCAGTTATTCTACTTCAAAGAGCACTTCTACAATTAAATCTAAGTGGAAACACCAAAGGAAGGCAAAAATGTCACATTTGGAAGATAAAAATTTACACCTATATTTTATGACTAGAAAAATGTAAAATATGTTATTAATAGAAATATCTCCAAAGATACTAATTAGAGTTGGTGTGAATCAAAATAGAAAGCATTGTCATTCTATATGTCTTGGTTTTTGATTAATACAGAGAGGAGACAAAGGTGGAATGCATTAATTTCCTATGATAAAGATATGAATGTGGATATGGCAAGACACTATTGCAGAACTACATTTCATATTTTATTTGAAGGTAGCTTTATGCTAGATAACCTAAATCAATTCTTAGCTATGAATTACAATAAATAAAAATCAATTCAGTTAATGTGGATTATTCAAATTTTATGATTATTTCTATATTTTGAAGAAATGAGATTCTTGAAAGAAAACTAATTGAGAAAATAGAAGTCTATCATAAGTTGGCAAAATCAGTAAAAATATTTGTTATACTTATTGTTAAAGAATAAATAGATGTAGAAATTCCCAAGAGTTTGGAAGGATTACATTATCAGATGGGGAATTGTATAATTTTGTGAGTATGAGATTATCATATTCTAGGAATATTGCATAAGAAAAATTCAATTGCACAAATTATTATCAAATAATTGTTATTAAATAAGATGTTGCTGAGCCACAGATTAATAGTTTATGCAAACACAGCTTTTTATGTTGTGTTACAACCACAATCTCTAGAAAATTTAAATCTATTAGTAGATAAACTTTGTATAACCAATTTTAGATCTTCCTTAACATTAACTTAACTTTATCAAGAAAATCTCTTTGAAGTCTGTTATTGTTGGTCTAGAATAGATATTAAATGTCCACAGATTTTATATGAAATATGTATGTCCTATGAAGTGAAAGCACACAATTTTATATCATGCATAAAGACTTTTCTTCAACTCATTTAATTCCTTATTTATTGCAATTTAAATATTAATTGTGCAATATTATTTTAATTGTTAATTAGACAAAATGACAAATGGTGCTATATATTTGTCTTAAATTTCTACTAAATAGTGATGCAGTGTAGCAGAAGACCAAATTTGTACCTGTCAGACATTTGTTTTTTGATGGTATGATTTTGTTTACAACACCAGTTTTATTTCATTTAAATATGTGCATTTTGTATATTTATATGCTCTTCAGTTTCTCTTGGCAAATTTGTTTTTACTTTTATTCTTGACTTATTATTTTATTTAAACTTCTGTGTTTCTAAATTTGTCTGCATAGTTAAGGGGCATGCAGATATGGCCCAGCTTGACTGGCATGTTGATTTAACTTAAGTTAGGTGTATGGTTAGGGTTTTTTGTTGTACTGCATTTCATTCATAACTAAAATTAACTTTTATTGCTATCACTGAAATTGCATTAAATGAGAAATGCACTGAGATTAGGTTTTTAACTTAGCATGTAGGTTTACTCATCACACCCAAGAATTAAGTCTTCTTAATCATTTATCTTTAGTTAGGGCTCTATTCTTATACAATTCTTTCTTAAGGTTGTCTGTATTAGGTTGGCCAAGTGTAGCCACTCTTCCCTAACACAATCTCCAGTTTACTTTTAACTTTTATTAGGATAGGGTATTATAGCAGGAGAGTAACACTGCTTCAACTCAAAACCCTCAATAGAAAAGTTATTAAGATTGCTTGCTGATTTCATACAAATGCCCCAATATTTACAGAATTTATGTACCAAAGATTTTTTCTAAATAAATGAATTGGATTATGAGCATATTTCTTACTGAAAATAGTCATTATAAAATAAAACTATGAAGATCTGTACAACAAAATGAAATATGAGTTTGCATTATATCCAGTGAATAATAAGACAAAAAATTTGTTACTTTTCTGTAATTCTGTGTTGATGTTGCCCAACAAAAGCCATTCAAAATCATTTTTTCAGTATTAGAACTTCATTGCCAGGTGATTAGAACAAGATCACAGGTTCAGAAAATCTCACCTATGATAGTTTTTGACATAAAAGGAATTTGTCACTCAGAAACACAGATATTCTCTAACAGGATAAATACATGTGTTGAACTCCCAGTGAAACTAAGTATAAGCTTTATGTATCAAAAACAGGCCCAATCTGTACCAAGTGTAGAATCTTGCCAACCTTCATACTAATAAAGCTTAACTTAATTTAGGAGCTGCTGTGACAATTTTTCCCTCCTCCAATAGTACAGTAGGTGACAGATCCCAATTTCCATCTCTCTTCTTTAGTTCTATTGTTTAGTTGTTAGTTAATTAAATTATTATCTAATCAACTGGCATTGATACGACACTAACAACTATCCTTTTAGATACAAGACACGAGATAGATGGTACAATGTACAGGGTAAGCTACCTGACCAGAAGCAAAGCACAAAAGAGGAATCAAAGAATTAGACTATAATGAGTATTTCCATTTGATACTGAAACATTGATAGAGACACCAACCACAATTCCAATGACTCAGTGCAGTGAAATAGTGTGCATGAATGTGATAGTGACAATGTGTGATACCTTACTAATTTAATGCATTGATTGTTCTTGTTATTAATGAGTTTGTAAAATAAGGGAATCTCGCAACCAGGATGCATTAGCTTGTTATGTTTCCTTACATATAATATCCTTACATATAAATAATAACATGTTAACCTAGAGTACATGTGAACAACCAATACAGTCATAACAAAAAGGATGAATTGGTAGTACTTTGGTCCACTAGTAACTATATGTAATAAATCCTGTACAAGATAACACAAACTGATTTCGTAATTTCCTAGGAGTGCTAGATGTAATAGCATAATGTAATAAATACAATAATATGAACAATGAATGATAGGAAAGCTAATACGAGTAAAAACCCCTATCCTTATACCTAACCTATGAGCACATCAGGTAAGCACTGGCTATCAATGATGCTCCTGTTAAATGAAGTTGTGAACCACCATCTAGAATACCCAAGTGCTCGAACATTTAGCTTTCCATTATAATTACTAAAGTAACCTGATACAGAAAAGCAAAGTAAATCCAGTAAATTCACGTCATCACCAAAATAATAAATCACACAATTTTTATAGTGAAAAAATAATAAACAATCAAATATTTGACTAGTACCTGCTAATCTAAGTTGTTGACAATTTCAAATTCTTTAATTTTCTTTCGTCTGCCAATGACGCACTTCTGCCATAAATAGCATTTGCGATTTTGGTCTAGTACCTTTTTGCCAAATGAATTAATATCAAAAATTACTGCACTATAATTTTACAAATAATTAACTAATCATAATCATGTGTTTGTACAATCAATATTTATTTTTTTAATATTCAGTCTTGGTTTCTTCTTTTATTTTCTTACTTTGACCACACATGATTAGATTACATTACACAAGAGTTTAATGAGAAAGTTTATTTATTTACACACTGCTGTGCTGAACTTGTGCAAATAATGCAAAACTTAGAATGTGGGGATGATGCACACACTATGAGTTTTTAGAGTAACATCCAGAAGATGCATGGAACAATGACAAAAGAAAAAATATTATATCTATATTCATAATTGATTAAATCACAATAAATATCCTATACATACCAATTGTTAGTAGGTAGTTCAGAAGTAACTATACATTCATGCATCAGAGAATTGCTAGAATATACAAATTGTGAGAATAATGACAGGCCTACTCAACATCAAACCTCACAAAGAAAAAGAGAGTAGTGATAAAAAAATTAAGAAACTCCTAGGAATTATGCCAAAAGAGTTTGAAGATAATACAAACAATGATACAGTGTTATTAATGAAGATGTTTTTACCTGAGGCTTTTATGATTAATTAGATCAATAAAATGCATGAACCAGGCAAAGTTAATGATATTGAAGAGAGTGGCTGATAAGTTTTGCTACAAACGCACCTCAATGAGATTTTGGTGGAGAGTAAATAAATTTATTGCAAACTATTTGGTTACTGTTGGTATAGCTAAGTTATGTGTGAGTGGGGAGATTTGTGTACACTTGAAGAAAGAGTGACTTAAGAAAATATATTATGAATACCACTTAAGTTAGGTCACGCCAAGCTTATTCAACTGATTTGGACAGTTAAGAAATGGAAGCCTAGACTGCAATTGGGAATACCAACAAATATGAATTATTTTAATAACAAGACACCATCCAAAATATGAAATCATTGATTCATAGAGAGATTAGAAAAGCATTAATTGAAGGAGATAACAAAGAATCTATGTTGTTAGATGGGAATATGGCAATTCAAGATCTATTCATAAGGGATGCCAATATATTTGCAACTCACAAAAATGAAGAATGTTATAAAGGAAACCTTCCTCCATCTACTAATTCAACTATAGGAGTGAATGACGTCTTGTGTCTCAACTTTTGGTAGAAGGATAACTGTTACTACAATGTAATAACTATGATGTGCGTGTGAGCTAACAAACTCACTCAAGAAAATGTGCTATGTCATTTCTCATTATTCTATGATTCAGTACTACCTGTAATGTCAATTGGAATACATTTACACATTTTTAACCAATGCTCAGATAAATATAAAAGAGATGCATCAAAATGATGTTGATGCATTGATGATGCTAATGATTGCTCTAAAGGGGTTAAAATTACATATGTACCACTATTAAATATTTGCTCAGAAAATTGATAAAAGTATTTGATAAACAGAAATTTATTAGATATTACATATCTACATTACACAAATTATGCTACAGCAGAGATTGAAGGATTATTTCTACAAACTAAGCAAATTCAGTTCTCAAGACTATGTCATTGGTATGAGGAACCTTTCTGAAAAACTGATAAGTATGGCATACAGGTTGTGTTCAATTAGTCTGCACTGAATGGGGACATTTAGTATTTCCTACTCTAATTTTGCATTGAAGGAAGACAACAAACACCCAGTCCTATCTAATGTACAGAAACTCTGATAGCTCTTTGGATCATATCAGGGTCACTATATAATACTTCCTGCTATGAAGGCAATCCCTAACTTAGCTTATATTTACATCTTATTAGGAACCTGTTGTGGGCAAAAGATATAAATTAAGGCATTTGAGTAGTAATATTAAACAATTGGACAATGAGTCCTGATAGATTTTAGTTAACAGTGCAATAGATGACATTGAAGCTTCTGGCCAATTTCTATGCAGTGTCTAATTTAAACAGTTAATGTATTAAAAAGTTAATTAAGTAAACAATGGTGTTACTTGTTCTCAAAGGCCTAATTTCTATTTCATCAAACTAATACTTTTGTTAATGCCTCACCTCCTATGCTTAACACAAATACAAAACCCTATACCTTGCTTGCTTTAGTTTCTTCTGTTTTTACTTTGTGCATGTCAAATCTCATAGTCTATTCACCCCTTCCAAAGCCTTTCAGACCTTTAGGCATTCATTATGTAATACATATAATAATTAAATAATGACAACAATATAAACAAACAGCCGTGCATTGACCAGATTTAACATTTAGACATTCTAAACAAATTTAGAATTGTACATAACAAATTTCTTCAGAGCAAATGTTTCATTTAAAAGCCTTTGTTGTACATTGTGAGAATCAAATGGTATCAATAAATACCAAATTACTAAGCTGAATGAATAATTGGAGTGAAAATTGTAAACAGCAATAAACAAGTAATTAAGGCTTGCTAACAAAAATTAATGATCCTTTGTTTTAAGTATATGTGTAATTTACATAAAATTTACAAAAGTTAACTGCCATTTCAAGTGTTCAAATTTTCATTTGCTTTCTTACAATTTGTCAAACAACAAAATTGAAATCTTGCATGTACAATTTGGAAAATATTAAGATTGCTACTAAAAAAATATCTAAATGTGATGGCCTTAAGGCTTACCACTTCTAAAAAAAGTCTGAAGGCATTGCAATAATATTGTAGTGAAAAGATCTGAAGCTAATTATGTAAGTGAAGAAAATCTTTGAAAAATACCTATTATTTCAACATTTAAAGATATTATTAGTATACCTACACGCAGAGGCCTATTCAAAGTCATTATTTCAATATATTGCAAATCTTCTAAAATAAAGAAATCCTTAGAGAAAATAGAAATTTCTAAAAAAATTACAAATTATACAAGGATTCAAAATCAATTGTTTATTATAATTTTGTTTGTGTAAGTGAAAAAAAATTAAGTGCATAATTATTGTGCTTCTCTAATAAAATCACTTAAATATTTTCTGGAATCAGACAATTTTTTAAAGAACCAGGTGCTAATACCAATCATATCCCGCACTTTTGCCATTGTACTCCTCAGTCAAAAATTCAATCCCACAAAAGGTATTTAAATTAGGTGAGGCAAACTCCATTTCTGTTTACGGTTATTCACCTTGCATGTTGAATAAATATTGGTGAATCACTTGTGACATTTGGGCACCAAACATCTTGTAATTTTGCCTAAATATTTTCCTTTATAAAGAACATTTAAATGATAACTCAGATATTATTTTCAGCCTGTTTTGGAGAATAAAATTATTAATGCCAAAGATATTTACAGTAACTGATATAAATTTTTACAAGTCGGAGGGTTATATACATTATATTATAGAAGCAAATCACTAACGTTTTCAATTTTATTAAGATACAGTAGACTTCAATTATAATGATTTCACAAAATTATTGTGGAAAATATATAAAGATTAGAATTAAATATAGAACTGATATTAAAAATATTCTATATAGCTTGAATTATTCATGTATTAAATATAATATGCTTTGAATACAGAGATTTTCATTCAAGGTTTATGTACAATCAGAGTCACACCCTCAGGAGGGTGATTACATAACATGAAATTTGTGAAAGTGACGAAAAATATTGTTTAGATATGAGCAAACATTATTATATTGAAATTAAGATCTAGGAAAACGAAAAAACGAATAATTAAGTCATAATAAGTAGGGTCTAGGATATGACTACCATTGATAATTTTGATATAATGGTGATTTGAGTTTTTACTTCACCAAAGACTACAAAATGTCTCATGCCAGCATTGATTAATTTCTCAAAATTCAATGAAGGTAATATTCTCAGCGTAATAAGTGTTTGCCATGATCTGCATCAGAGTGGCCGCGGGTTCAATGGGTACTAGGTCAATCAGGTCACTATGCTTGAGTGGGTAAGTGGACAAGCAGGTCTCTTCCAGTATTCAGGTGACCTAGAAAATCTCAAATATGTTCAGTAATGATTACCATAAAAAAATTAAATTCTCATGTTTTAGTTCTTTGTTGTATTTTAGATAAATGTGTTTTGGTAAAATCTTTAGTATCTTGTTCCATTATCTAATTTAAGGACTTACTATAATTTATTTTTAAGGCAAAATTATTGTAAGCATTTTAGTTACTGCAGTCTAAATCATATTTTAAATTATTGATATCTATTCCATAAGTGGTTAACCATTATAGTAATGCAACGTAAACATGTATTTATGTGATTTACTTAAAAGGCTTTTTATTGGACCACTTCATTATTCCTGTCTGAGAATACATGAATATGAAATTTTAGATTTTAAAATAATACAATAACCATATTGATGAAAAATATTACCTGTTTTTCAAACTTAGAATTCCTAACTAGGGTATGCAGGCACAAATGGATAACATTTGGATTTATTTGTCTGATTCTAAGTGCCTCAATATTTTCTACAAAGGAAAATGCCCACAAAGCACTTCATAATGATATGCATGTAAGCAGAGATTTAAGTAATGCGAATATTATATTTAGTGTGGAAGATTATGTAAGACTTCAAATTGCATGTGGATTCATGTTTTGCTTAAAGCATGCGTGCTATTGTTTAAAAAAGGAACAAACTGATTGGTATTCAGCAAAATCTAACTGCAAGAATATTTTCAATGCAGCTAAACTGGCTACAAGCTCTTTAAAATCAGGTTCAACAATTATTGGAAGTAAATATGAGAATGCCCATTTTTGGATAGGTGCATTTCTCAGTGAATTTGGACTATCATTAACGATTAATAATGAAAAATTGCCTGCACATTAACAAAATATTCATGTGTTTCATCGAACAGAGCATTGCATAATAAAGACGGGCAATTCTTTTCTACGCGAAAAGAGTATTATGTGACAGATTGGACTTACACACGTGCTTCTTGAAAAAATATTTCCACCAAAAATTCATATGAAACAAATATGACCTCAGCAACTTCTGCAAATGATCCTTCATTGAAGCAAATAGCAGGAAGTGCAAAGTTATTAAATGCAGGGAGAATTCTTTCTATTGTTTATTAGGACAAACCCTCTCAAACATCCAAATGGAAAAATAATTTTTATGTTGCATTTTCAGACCACAATTCACCAAAAATATTTTGTTTTCAGAAACAACTAGAAAATTAATTTGAAGCTAATAACTTTTTGCCTTTTATCAAATAGTTATCTGCAACTTATTTAATGAAATAGTGAGCAATGAGGGTGCACGTGCTTGTTTGAAAATTAAGCTTTTCAACGAAAATGTAATGTTTGATTAATTTATCTTTATTACAATGTGAATAAACTATACCAAAGCTATATAACGTATATGTACACATGGTATGTTTGAATGCATCTATGTATTTAATATTCACTTTCAATTTATAGACATAAATATTTTGAAAGTTAATATTTTAAAATCTACGCAAAGGCCCTTTCCTTAGTTCTATTTCGAAGAAAGATGGAAAGAGACTAAAGATGCTATCAATAATCGGGAAAGAAACCTTAGAAGAAATAACTGCATTAAATGTTTCTGCTTTGTTTTCTATATCACAAACAAGCAAATTCTATGCATATATTCGTACTAGAGTAATGGATGCATAAAATGATTGGTATGAAACGACAGATTGTATTATTTCATAACAGAAACATTTTTAAGTTCCATTTATGACATATGGAATTCCCGTTTATGGAACATGTAAGAACTTGCTATATACAAACATACTTGTAAGTATTATTGTGTCGAAATTTCCAAGTTTGTGTCCCTGGGAGTTGATTATTAGTGAATCTAATTTAGATATGTTATCCTTTGTGTGCTAACAGTGCAATCAAAGTGTTCTTATCTAGTTCCGTCATTGATATCTAGTTTACTTTAAGTAAATCAACAAGGTTGTTTTTTAAACTGATTACTACCTACAATACATAGCAGCATGTATACATAATATATATAAAAATGTTCTCAAATGTCTCTTCAAGCCACAGTGGAAGATGTCACCATTAAGTTGATTCCACATAAGCCATTTCCTCGATACAACCGATAGTATCCATCTTCACCCCAATCCTTTCCCCAGCTATTCTTAATTATCCAATAGGGTTCACCTAAAATGTGCAATTGTTTAAAATAAAATTACACTAAAACACTTTGTTATTTTGGGGTAATTTATATTATTAGATGTCATCCGCAGTAGGAATGTTCTCTTAAAAGCTTATATTTTTAAGTTCTTTTAAGTTGTTTTAACTTATTATAAGAAACTTTAAATTTGGCACTATAATTCGAAAAAAATCAGTTTGGTTCTTTAGTGAGTTTCATTGGAGTATATTCTTAATTAACTTTGTTTTCAAACCCCAAAATAAATTTTGTATAACATTAATGCATTTCATTGTATTCTGAAAGTTTAAAATTATCAAGTAAATGATATTTAATTGCCAATTTTCCAAAATTTCATGTAAATTTTAGTGGCACTTTTAGGAAAACTTATAAGAACTTGAAAGAACTTGAAAGATCTTTAAAGTTTAAGTTGGTAATAGTTCCATGCCTTTGCTACAGGCCTGAGGTTGACCTCAAATAAACTAAGTTAATTGCTATACCGAAGTTATGCTTTTAAAAAACTTTATGTGGAAATAATTCATTTCAAACAAAGATTATATTTGCCTATATAAATACCTTTAGTAACAAACTAATTCAACAATAGATTTAAAAAATATTACTAGTATTTCTAAATGTTTCGATTATGAAAGTGTTATCTAACAATAGCCCACTCTAAAAGATAATGGTGACCTACACCAATTTAAATTCCAAATTGATTTATTAAATACTTGAAATTTAAGGATCATTTTCATCAATGAATTGTTTTTAGTTTATTTTTAGTTATTCTGAAATTATTGAAAGAAATAAGAAGCGTCTATCTCTGCTACATTTCGTGGAATGTAGTAAATAGTAAAATAATTTCAATTCAATACGTAAATTATAAGCAATACTAATCTGATTAAATTTTGCAAAATAGCATTTTAAATAGATCCCAAATTGGTTGTCAAAATAAACTATTAACATTCAATAAGTATAAACCACGTCCGTTTAATACTGAAAGACGCAATGATTAATAGATATTAACCTTACCAAGACATCTTCAACACCACTATCGTGCATTAGTTAGAATTTACCTGTAGATTGTTTCCTACCTCATAGAATTAGAAAATAGTTATGAGTAAAAAGTATGATTTCAGAAGAGCTGAAGTTTTAATTGGGCTTGAGCTGGGCGAAGGTTGTGTTTGGCTACATATTTGCATTTTGTTCTTCTATTTCTGACTAATTGTTTAGTACAATTGTAGCTTGGTTGAGTACGGATCGTTTTAGATTGAACTTGGGAATAATGTACATTTGCAAATATCAGCAGTTCACATTTGCTATGTTAATTATAATTTCAATTGTCACATAACAGTGGTGACACATACTTTTTTGTGTTCCATAACCAACTATAAGAACTCCATGATCCAATTTCTTCTTTCTGCAAAACCAAGGTTTTGCTATGCCACGGGTGTAAAATTGCATGGCAAATGCGTTGATTCCTGCAGAAACGGGACCCTTTTCTGCAATGAACGCAGCAATTTGATCTTCTGAGGTAGAAACGTTAACGTAACCAGTAACTTTGACGACTTGATCTTTTGCTTTTATACCACATTTGCCTTTTTCACCGGTATAAGGATAGTTTTTCTCAGTTTCCAACCCTCCAAGTTTTTCAATGGATTGGTATGCATACATAGGCAGCCCGCCATTACATCCATCATCTTTCTAAACATATCTGGGTTTCGAATTTAGAAATCACAATGCCATTAATACAATTTAATTCTTTGGACTATCTTACTAAAATTATACTTCTTTACGATGATAAATATTCGATTAACATTCCTAAGAAATAATTTTGCAGAATTATTTTTTAGATACCGCTGCGTAAAAATCAGAATTAATGTCTTTTTAATCTAATCAAATTACTTCTGATATTTTACTCAGTAATGAAGTAGTTTGCATTTCATCTCATACGTATGACTCATTGAAATATATAATCAATAATAACTATATGTAAAATATGTCTTAAATATTTATTTTTTAGTGTCAAATATATTTTCTTTGCGCATTGTCTATGCATCATATTTACAAGAACTGAAATATCAAAAGTGTACAAATTCAAATAAATGAAACTAAAAATATATTTGCATCAAATCCAAACAGGCAAGCAAAGAGGAACATCTAGTTATTTCATGTAATCGTCCCACACAATGTTGGCTTCTCCTTGGTATACATATAATGTCACAGATTTCGTCAGAACATTTGCGCTTATCGTAATTAAGCTAGTATGATATGTATATTACATTCAACGCTTTTTCAAATCACTTTAATTAATTATATACATTTCATGAAATTCCTTTCAATTGAGAAACAATACAAGAGTACTATATTTTGTAAAACGTCAAAGGCAAAGTGATAATTGGAAAATTGAATTTCGCTTTCAGTTGTGTTTTTTCGCACAACATACACAACACACAATAGAGTAATGAATTACACAATGCTATATATATATAANTGTTCTACAATACTTTCTCAAATGCTAAAGGCTTCACCTCAAATGCTATTATTTCCTTGCAATTAATTGAAATGACTAATAATAATAGTCATAGAATGAGTAAAATGCATAAATATAATTTTTGTTTTCATAAAAATAATTTTCTAAATTACTCGGAATCCTATTGCCATAAAACAGTGAGTAACTTGATATATAAAAAATATAAATAAAGTAAAACAGGTTACTCCTGTGTTCTGCGAGAATATTTACAGAATTCAATATAAATAACTTCAATTTCCAATACTTTTACATAAACGAACACGCATTTACCCTGGATCATAAAAGTATGGATTAAGAGAATCCTATTTTGAGTTATTTTTGAAAATCAAGGTTATTTTAAATGTATAATGACAACGCGCTTATAATATTCGTAGGCATTCTACTTAAATAGACTCTCAGAGTGCTAACGATGAGAGGCATTCACATATCGTTTGTGTTTACCCTCTCAGTGAATTATTTGTTAAGTTGAAAGAATTAAAATAAGTACTGCAAATATTAACAAATCGAAGACAGATGTCAGTAAAGGCAAACAGAGTGTCATTCTATGCTGCATCGGAAACTCAATAACAGAAATGTTTAAGAAAGTGAGAAATTTGTAAACAGTTGACATAAGCCAATAGAAACTACATATTCCACTTACATACATATTTAGATTATTATAAAAAAAAAATTCATTCGAATAAAACCAATATTATTTGTATATGTTTTGACAAGTTTAGTAAAAATTTAAAGATGTGTTGTCTAACTTAGGTAATGAATAATTTTTATAAAATTTCTATGGAATGCACGTTCTGATTTTTAACAACATGATTTAAAAAATATGCTTATACTGCAAACAACCCATTACATTTAACTGTTGAATGGTTGTCTCTAGCAAACTAATTCACTATCTTTAATTGAGAGAAAATTGATAGCACACGTTGTCATGGAATGTAATTTCGAATTATCTTTATACAACTTATTCTCTCTTCAATAAAATTTTAAAACCAGTTTGTTCAAGTACCGAATTTTTAAAAAAATGTTTGCTTTGGATATTTCAACAAAAAATAAAAAATTATCCTCTACCACTTTCCAATATGACATTTTAAATGACATTCGAATTGCACATTATTAATCTTTACAAATTGGGACGCGTCTTCTCATTGTATAAAGGTCAAAAGTAATTTTTGGGTCGCTACACCCGCTGCTTATAGCCCCATTAATTTCATCACCCTAAATAATTTTGAAAAATCAATATCTTCATTTGTCTGAGTTAACTAAGAAATTATATATCAATAACATAACATGAGTCTCAAATAGAAGTAATTTTTCACTTATGGGGATATTAGCATGTTGTTTATCAACTTAAGTCTACAATGTAATAATGACACCGATACTTACATGTACTTCAACGTATTTTATAACGATTGCTTAACAGCTAACGGCGGTTTGAGCGTACCCCAGGGCTCTTAATTCTTCAACAGTTTTGAAAGATTTATATGAAACTTTTTGATATTTATTGAATTTTCGTGAAGAACACAGATATACAATATTTCAGTATAATTTGAGTACCAACAACCCGAAATATTTTTGTATATCACGCAAAGTACAACAGAAATTCTGACTAAATGTTTTGACACAACAAAACATCTTGAAAGTCCTGAAATACTTCCTTGCTGTTCAAGTTTTAAGGAATTCGCTGTCTTTGGTCCACCGCAAGCCTACAGCTCACGCACCTTCCCAAAATTGCTCCGGCCCTGCTCACAGCCGAACCAACACGGCGTAGGTGCTTTAGTCATATATAGTCAGCATTTTACTAAAACGGAACAAAGCATTAAACAAACAGAAATTGTAAAGGAAAACAACAAAACCAATAAAGATTACGAGCCTGGAATATTGTATTGAGCACAAACTGCAAAACAAACTCTAACATGCATGGAAGTTATTAAAAACATATTCGTTTGTAAGATTAGCTAAAACTTGTGCTCTTTACTTCGGCCAGCAGTTCATTTATTTCTCGTCCGGTTCTCTCCACAGCCCAGATTACTATTTTTTTCCATCCCGGCCCATTCTGACTGGGAAGGCCAGCAGCGCAACCCGGTCTTTTTCTGCAATTGCGCACTACTAAGAAATAAGGTGTAAGACGTAAGTGAGTCGCTTATGATGACGAACTTTGCTGGACAGTGTCGTCCTTCAAAGACAAAAAGTACTCTAAACCGTATCCACTTAGGAAAAATAAACTATTTCTAAATGTTAAGAAATTTACTTACGAATAATAAATTTAGTTTGCTGGGTCTGCAATTTGCCTTTAAAACTTATTAAAAATTTAGGAACTTGAATAAATAGATATGATAAAGCATACTAATAGTATATTCAATACAAGGTTGAAGATCTGTAAGTAAAACAAAGCAATGAGCTAGATTGGGAATTTCTTTGCTCAAAGCTTGCAAAAAATGGGATTCGTGGAATAGAAAACGTTTAATAACCTTGGTTTACCAACAAACAATATTGCAAATATATAAATCCAAATGCAGTGAATGCAACAGGATTATAGGCAATTTATCAAAAACTGTAACATTTATTTTTAAATTTGGAAATATTTTTCCTTTAAATTTACGCATGAATAAAAATTTATATGATACCTTAAGCTGTACTTTATAAATTACAGTTTTTCCCAATTTTGAAGCAATTTTCTACAATGCAATTATGAATTTTTTTTTAAAATTCCAAGGAAGTTTAGGTTAAGCAAATCAGCACATATTGGCATTGTCAATGTTCTTATAATTTATTCAGTTAATGCTTAAAACGTATCAACCCTTACTTTGATTGAATATGCTTATTATTGATTACAATTGCACATCGACGATGGTCATAATGAAACAAACACAGTGTGCTTCCAATACTGTTTCTTTTACGTAACAAATTGAGTTTTCCGCATTTTGAACAATTTTTTTAAAAGCCTGTAAAGAAGTATTAAAATGTTTTCCAATTGACACATCTATGGGGTAGGGCCCACTCATGCAATGATGAAGATTACTGCTAAAACATATTCTTATGCCTGGATTACATGCAAATAGGATTCTTTTTCAATGAGAAATTCGATTTTTTGTAAAAATATTCAAATTATTTCTGTACCTATTGTTCAGATAATAGGGAGGTCTTATGCCCATGGGAACAGCAACTACTCTGAAATATTTGTGGTTTTGAAGACATTCGGTGTGAGTTCAGTCAAGGCACGCCTGTCATGTCTTTAGAATTATAAATATCTTCATTAATTCGTGAGTTATGAATGTTTAAAAAATTTTTGTTGAAGTCGACTCAGATTTTGAAAAAAATCATTGTAAACATGAATTGCTGTTACATTGGTAATACTAAATTCTTAGATAAGTCTGCCATCCACATATCCTGAAATCTACAAATAATGTAGAACCATGAACTATAGGTAGTCGTATTTCTAATTTAGTAGAATATTTAAAAAAAACAATTGAATTGAATATACCTGGTCGCAATCAACTAGTTCCTGTTCAGAGAGATCTTTTAAATTGTTGTGCTTGATGGCATATTGCCCTTCCACATTACCAGTTGTGCTAAAAGCCCAACAAGATCCACATCTTCCTTGATTCTTTACTTCAGTTACTTTACCTTTCTCCCTCCAATCAACAGAACTAGGCTGGTCTTCTTTTGTAATAAATTCCTAGATATTGAAAATTTAAATAATAAATAAATATATTTCAAATGATACATATAGAATCCATAAAAAGTGATTACAGTGACTGCATAGATGATAAAATTAGATTAACTTAATGTAGAATTTATCATAGACAGAATTTCACAACGGCGCGCTCTGAATTTTAAAATATTAACAACATTTTATCGGTCAAAATCACTTTCTACCTGACACACTCTCTGGTACGGGCGGTTGCACATTTTTTATCAAGCACTAGAAGATACGAGTATGCTTTTCTTTCCATGTTATACAGTATGTATTTTAAAAACTTTTCTTGTCAAAACAACTAATTTTAAATCAAAAAACACTTATATTTAACAAACGTAAGCTGTGCTCGTGTTTATATTTATAATTTCTAAAATGCTCAATAACATAAAATCTTTCAATGAGGCTCGCTTCAACTAGATATTTTTTAAAAAATATTGTGCTCTCAGAATTTTTTGCATAGCTCTTCCTAGTATTTACTAAAATTTTCTAAATTATAATTATAAGAAAATCATATTGAATGAAAAACAAGAAAAATCTACAGAATCAAATTAACAATCAGTACTATAAAAAATGTGATTTGCTTAAAAAAGACTCGCTTTGGGCTTGATGTATATCCAATACTCTGCTCAAACTCGACTAGGCTTGTTAGAAGCTCGTCTCGTTGACATGACTGGGGCCGACTGGGTAAGGTTGGGTACGGGTAAAATTTAAATTTTTCCGACAGTGCAAATCACAACTCTGTCACTCGGACATAGAATTTGTGTCGTTTAAGGCAGAGAATCGAAGCAAGATTTTTGAATCATTTTTTCGAGAATTTTCTCTGCTTTATTTTAAATTTTCATATCAAAGACTGGATTGTATCCAATATTTTAAAATATTTAAGATTAAATTTTCAATCATCATTTTGATAATAGAAACCATTTTTCAACATTTTCAAAAAAGACACCAAACCTATTATGAAACTTGAAGATCCTGCGATATATTGATACATCTAACGATAAAGTTAAAAAATTGTATTAAGGTAAAGTGAGATTATTTAGTGGTAATTCGAATCTTTTGAATAAGTTTTTATTTCTCTACATACCAGGGTTCTGGTACACCTTGGGAACAACAACTATAACTTTGCATCGATTTTTAATCTGTAATTAAAAGATGAGACACTATTTTTATGAATTCATGTTACAATTGTATAAATTTTTTTACAAGAAATCATGAAAAATTTGAAAAAAAATTCTCTCCAGGGTTATTAAATTTTCAAGAACCCAAAAAATTGATTCAATTGTACAAGAATAGAATTAATTAGAGGAAGATTACCACTCTGTTTAGAATGTGGCCTGGATTGAATTTAGAAAGGCCTAAATAGGTTTTGCTGAACTCTTTTTTTGTAAGAGTCGCGAACTTTGTCACACCATACGTGCTTGCCGAATTTAAATTCTCAGTTCTGCGCAGCTTTCTGATGTAGTCAAGATTTTTTTCAAAGACTGCCATTGATTTCGATTTCAATCTTTTCGACCCACTGCAATTAGTTTCAATANCATTCCGACACTTCAGACGTTTGACAAATAAGATAACTTTGAGATAATGAAATGTGTATCTTTTGACCGTGGGAATAAACATCCACATATACCATGCATTCAAAGGAAACTCAGCTAAATTATTGAACATCCTTTTGGCTCATAGAAAAATATTTACGTTGTATTTTAAGTTATCCTAAAGTAAGGGTTCACTTTTCGTGCCATTGGTGAGAAAAGTTTAGCTCATAAATTCTGTTCACTTATTTAATTAAGCGAAGATTCAGCTAAAGTTATTTAGTTATTGATTAAATCTTCTGAAATTTAATTGAAACAAGCAAGGAAGAAAAGAAATAAAATTGCCTTATAGCTTACAGCTTTAAAAATTGCACAACAAATTCATTAACTAGAAACGACTAGTTAGATTAACTATAAAATTTAAGTGCTTAAATTAAGAATTGTTGACGAAAGTTATGCAATGAAAGCTTCTTGAGGATCCTTGAAAGATCTGTATTGCATTCGCAAATATCCTTCCCTATTTGCTTATAAGGCTTAATCAAGTTTGGGAATGAAATTGTAACAACCAGATAGTTTTCTGAATGCCTGAGCTCATAATTTATCCCAATTTATTCATACTGTTGCTGTTTGCCAAAAATTATTATGCACTATTAGTCCACTAATCTACCTATAATTCATATAGAAAATGTAAACATAAAATAAACATAAATGAACGGTTTATCAAAGCAGCTCATTGAATTCCTTAAAATTAAAAAATAATTAAAATATAATTCTAGCAATTGAACTGCAATGCACTAATATTTAATTATACTTGTATGTACTAATGTTTTTGAACAATTGTTGATTGAAATCTTAAATTATTAATTTTAAAATTATAATTTTGAAATACAATTACTTATTGAATGAGTTAAGTGAACGGTTGGGTTTGTGTAATGCAGGGTTTTTCAGATCAACATTGTAGGTTTAGACTTAATCATCTGGTATCATGCATTGACAATATGAAAAATTAAATATATGTTTTCAATATAGGAAATTCAGATTGACAAGTATACATTATTTTTTAATATGTTCTAAAACAATTACATATTTCGTACTCTAGGAAATCCAATTAAAATCAAAGGCCTATTAAAATTGTTTTGAATTTGCCAAGAAGTTGGAAAACTGTTGCCACCATATTCAAAATTCAACTTTGATGTAACTTTGACGAGCCAGGGTTATTAATAGGAAATTTATTAGCAGTCAGTACCAGCGGATATGGCATAGATGGAAGCCAGTCGGTACTTATCACTAGACCAGTCCGTTNATTCGAAATACCTACTTAAATTGATTCTAATATAAAGCAAAAGTGTGTATTAAAATATAATTTTGCTTGATCCAATAATTACCTCGTGGACCTCTCTTGTAGTTACAGCGTACTACTTGTACTACTGTGCTATTGTACCAGTCCAATGAATGATCTAAAGACTCTCTCCAAAAGTCATCCTTATTCATTAACGTATCCAATTTGGGTATTTTAACCAGTACAGCAACGTCAATGTCAATTTTTAAAATCCTGCCCTTTTTGCTAATTTTTGCATTGAAAACGTCGAGAAACCGAAGACTGTAGGGAGAATGTTGCTCCAAACTCTTTATGATTTCTAAAAAGTAAATTTATATACAGTATTCTGAATTTCAAAAAAGATTATTTTATTAAAAATTCTTATATTCGTTTATACTTACAATTGAAGGAATATTTCTACACTTAGGCCGCTTGGATAGTTAACGGGAGGAGTTATTTCAAATCATTACGACAAACATGAAGATTTTTTGAAAAATTTCAATTAAACTTTACCCTTTCTTATCAAAATAGGTAGTTTTCAATACATCGTTAAAACATGAAAGCGGCTTGATGAACAACGTATTTAGTAATGGCTTGATCATAAAATGTAAGAGTCGAACTTTCCCTTTTCAAACAGTATCTAAGCATAATATAAAACGGAGAAATTTTTTATGAGAAGTATTTGGCAGATGCAAATTCAATAAGACAATCCTCATGTACCATATGTTCAACACCATTTGATAAAAAAGTCAAAGCTATGTATAAAACGCTTTGTGCGGTTGAAAGTTAAACAAGTTAACGAGTGTTCGAATACTCTGAAAAGATAAATGTACTATTACTTTCCTATGAATTACGGTGATTGTTCAATTCAAAAACCATCTTCATTGCAATAAATTTATCTAATCTGTTCTTGTCAAGGCCCACTAAAAAATATTTAGTAGTATATTTAATAGGTTTTGGTTCTTTCATATGGACCTAGCTGATAAGCAATAGTATCTCAATTGCAACCAAAGTATGATACCTTTGTTAAAATGTATGAATATCGCGTTTGTTGAAAGTCAAAACAATACAACATTAAATATATCTAACAATTTCAAAAAGTACAAAAAAGCTTAATGTAAGCAAAAATCATTCCGTGAAGACTTCTAAGAACATAAATTACTTGATACTCTGAGCTAATGTCCATAAAGAACTACACAATTTTCAGTGAATTGTGAATTTCTTAAAATCTACAATATATATATGCAGATGCAAATTCAATAAGACAATCCTCATGTACCATATGTTCAACACCATTTGATAAAAAAGTCAAAG
>CABFPE010000085.1:1807152-1817810 GCA_900660155.1 Hofstenia miamia
ACACAAATTCACTGTGAAGTTTAAAAGAAATATATATATATATATATATATAATATAAAATAATATAAATTACATAATATATAGCCTAACTTTCCAATAAGTTAATCTGTTCTGATAAATCAATTAATTTATTGATAAAAATTAACAATTCTTATTTTTGTGTACTTGTTGGTTATGAAGTCTGAAAATATTTTTCACAGTGAGCAACAATATTTATAAAGATGGAAAATTTACAAAGTTCTCACGTTAAAAACACACTTAAGCTTAGTTCATAATCTTCATCTAGATATGAAAATGTCTTGAAATTTTAAGCCAAACCAGTAGATTGAAGCATTGGGCCAGGACTGAGTCTGGCTTGCAAACGTTTAATTTTAATCTTATTCTAATTAATTTACTCGAATATATATTAACCGCTTTTCAAAATATTTTTAATTTTGCATTTTGCATGACCGACTGAGTATGTTAGAGATTTATACTACTGAACCATCAACTGAAATTGAAATATAAATTTGAAATTAAGTAGAGTATAAATTAGCGCTATATCCCGTCCGGGTTAATGGGTTAAAACCGATTAAACTGGCCCAGTCCGATTAAAGGCGGTTAATCTGCAGGAGCCGGCTAATCAGGTTAAAATCCGGTTAAATAATTCTATTCTCGATTTTCAAAATATATTGATTAAAATGATGCGCATTTCAAAACAATAGAAATTGTAGGAAAGGGTGCAAAACTTTCCCATTGTTGTAATTCTAAACCTAATCTATATTTTTGCCATTAAATTACAGAATTGCAATAGCACGTGGATTATTTTTGAAAATATCAAATTTCTGGGAAAAGGATTCATAAATTCGGTTTTTTGTTGTTATATACTAGATTTCAGGTCATTAATAATGTTCATAAACTGTCATAATTAATCCTTTTTTGCTCATAACCACATATCTTGTCTTCGTTAAGCTTTGATATACTACGGTCATTTTTAATAGCGCTTGCTTCACAAAAATCTTATTATTAACAAGTATATATATATATTAAAAGATACATTTAGACAATCTGGGAAAAACGAATTGGGCCCTGAAGAAATGCAAAACAAGGATCATGTAGCAAAGTTACTGTGTTCTTCTTCATTAATTTATGAATATAAACGTGAAAATTTTCAAAAATCTTACATCGAAGAGACACAAGGACACCTTACTACAAGAATCCATGAATATTTCTCAGGTCACCTCACATCAACATCGAATTAAAAAAGAATTTCAAAATCACTATATGCATGTATAAAGAATGAAATAAGTTCAAAATTTGTGAATAAACAGAAAAGTTGTTTTAATATGAACATTTTCTAATGCATGCAATTTTAATTAATTTTAAGTGTAGTTAATTGTAATTAATTTTCCTTCCAAATTTGTTCTGAAAAAGATTTTGAATCGAAACTGGTCGCATATATATATATATATATATATATATATATACATCAATTTAATGTAAGCATATAAAANCAGAACAAATTTGGAAGGAAAATTTATTACAAATAACTACACTTAAAATTAATTAAAATTGCATGCATTAGAAAATGTTCATGTTAAAACAACTTTTCTGTTTATTCACCAATCTTGATCTTATTTCACTCTTTATGCATGCATATAGTGATTTTGAAATTCTTTTTTAATTGGATGTTGATGTTAGGTGACCTGAAAAATGTTCATGGGTGCTTGTAGTAAGGTGTCCTTGTGTTTCTTCGATGTAAGATTTTTGAAAATCTTTACGTGTATATTCATAAATTAATGCAGAAGAACACAGTAACTTTGCTACATGATCGTTGTTTTGCATTTCTTCAAGGCCCAATTCGTTTTTCCCAGACTGTCTAAATGTATCTTTTAATATAGATTTTAAGGATTTCTATTGACTTTTTTTGAAATGTTCACTATATGGTTTTAAATGTNATATATATGAAAGTATTAGATTACTGAGCTTCATAGATGCGACCGGTTTCGATTCAAAATCTTTTTCAGAACAAATTTGGAAGGAAAATTTATTACAAATAACTACACTTAAAATTAATTAAAATTGCATGCATTAGAAAATGTTCATGTTAAAACAACTTTAGTATCTTTTAATATAGATTTTAAGGATTTCTATTGACTTTTTTTGAAATGTTCACTATATGGTTTTAAATGTTGCGGTATTGATATTGCTTTAATGAACTTTATGAGTAATTGGAATTTTTGTATTTTTAATATTCATGTTAGGTGACCTTACTACAAAAATCCATAAACATTTTTCAGGTATAAAGAATGAAATAAGATCAAGATTGGTGAATAAAACATAAAAGTTGTTTTAACATGAACATTTTCTAATACATTCAATTTTAATGAATTTTAAGTGTAGTTAATTGTAATTAATTTTCCTTTCAAATTTGTCCTGAAAAAGATTTTGAATCGAAACCGGTCGCATATATATATATATATATATATATATATATATATATATATATATATATATATATATATATATATATATATTTCATTTTAACCTAACGAACAGAACAAATTAATATATTTTTTTAAATTTGAATATGAATATAGATGCATAGATGTATGTAAGCAAGCGCAAATTTTCAAGGATCCCATTAAAGCCGGTTAAAATATATTGGGAGGCCCAGCACTAGTATAAATCCAAATTTTTAAAAAATAGAAAATTATATTTTTTGGATCTTGTTCAATTCTAGTAGGAATTTCACATGGTTGATTTGCATACGATTCTACGTAGGTTCTAAAATATTGTACATATTCTGCAATAACACGTACAGCTTAATACCAGCGCAGTCTTTGACCATCCATATATTCACAAGACCTACTCTGTTGTCTTAGTTTTAAACACCCACGGAAAGATTGAAAATTTTCCTACGCTTATAGCCCAATACACGAACCAGCTCTGTCCCCCAACCTCGAAAGCATGCCTCATTATGCTTAGAATATCTTTGCACACATAAAGAAACAGTAAAATTATTTTTGCTTCCATTGAAGGAAACCTTATAAATACATCAACGTTGGGTATGGAGACAATTTCACTATTTTTTACAAATTCAAATGTTCACAGCAAAATTGTTAATCTTTTAAACAACATCAGCCCCATCAATACAAAAAGCTCTGACAGATGGATGTCCAAGAAATGTATCTCGATGCAATACTAAAAATGATATCGGTAAATATTCTCAAGAATTTTGCAATTTACACTACTTTTACTGAATGTGGCTTATTGTGCACCAATAAGGCCAGTGTAACCTGGGTGTTTGCAAGAGTCGAAAATTTGGAAACTGGAATTTTCGTGAGTGAAAAATGTGCAATTGCAATGACTGCATGCATTTGGAACTTAATCAGAAAATAAGCTTATCTTGTTTTCTGATAATTGTATTTCAATTTGCACAGTGTTTTTAAAGTGGGTCGATTCTGACCAATTCAGACATTTAGGGGTTTATTGAATTTTCAGACTTACTAATAATAATAAGACGATGCACTAAACTAGTATAATCAGCTTTATTTTAGATCCAAATTATTAGGTGATTATTTCCATGTGCTGTATGTGATATATAATAAATGAATATTTTTGTGATCTGTGTAAAAAATATTGGTTATTCCATATGAAATTTCTATAGTTAATATTTATCTAACAATGAATGGAAGTACATGTTTGGAGTACATTAATATTCACTGCCAAATACGATTTTTTCTAAAATTCTTGGCTGCAGCAACCAGCTCCAACTTTTTTGTTTTTTGTAATTAAGGATGAAAATGAACGACGCGATTCCTTATCCAGTGGTTTTTTCACATTTTGATATCCTTGTTATTTAGTAAGTTTTGAGCGAATAAAATATTTTTATGGAATTGCTTGAGTTGCTTAGAGTTAATATATATATTATGTGGAATGATTACTAATTAAGCGCACCCACAGGTATGGTAATACCCGTACTCGCACATCATTAATAAAATCACACAATTTTTTTTCCAATTTCCAAAAAAATTTATTAAAACTAATGATTACTATAACTTTTAAGTTGATAATTTATAGGAGTTATTTGGGAAAGCTGCATCTGAGAATAATTGATATAGTTGAATTGAATATTGTACATAATGAAATGCTAGCTGTTATTAGAAATTAAATTTTCAATTTTTTTTATGGGAATTTTATATTTTGCATTGTGAAATTATAATTGAATGCATACATTTGATCTAATACGCTTTTCTTGTACAGAATGATACTAATAGGGAGTCTGTTATTATAAATACCCAGTCAAAAATCAAATGTAGCAAATGTATCCTAATTCATCCTATTGATGTCGCAGGTGTCTCATATTCTAGTGAGATGCTTTTAGGATGCTGATGTTCTGCAGATGTCTCATTAGGTTATCGCTGATACATCTCATAAGATCACATTGAGACGCCATTTCAGAATTATTGTATAATTCAAGATATATAAGAATAATTTATACAAAATGTCAGCACTAACTCTGAATTGTTTGAAAATTAGTAAAACTCCTTTTTACTTTATAATCTTTTAAATGATTTCAAATTTTATTCAAAATTGAAATGTTTAATATACATTTATTATTGCCAAAATTATGACCAAATTGCTAAAGAATATATGCGATGTTTTAAAGCTATCATCCATATGAAATAAATTAGATATTACATATTTTGGAAAGTAATCCATAATCAATACTAGCGGTATTGTGTTAGTTATTGATAGTTTTGATTGCGCAAAATGTCGGCCGTATTCGGCGCTATTTACTCTATAAGTGAAATTCAGCAATTTTCAATGGAATGATTAAAACATTTAATAGTTCAAACAACTACAGAAAATGGTCAAAGCAGATAAGTGTTAAAAAAATATTAATAAAAATCAGGGAAATAAATTTTTTGCCATAATGTTCAGAAATGAATCTTAGGCGAGGTTTTAACTGTAAAACAAAATCCGGCCGTGTGGGATATCTAAATACTATTCATTTATAAACATTATGATAGAATTAAAACCGGATCTTAATCTCGGATCCTGATAGGATTGGATCTTTAAAATCCATCTGTTAAACCTAGGAATATTGATTCTGAGTTAGAAAGAACCACAATGCACGCACATTTGCAAGTTAGGGGGGCGTGGTACCGCATAGTTTAAGAAATTAATCATAGTTTTATTCCTATGAAATAGTTTTGCTCTTTTTCATTGAGTTTTTTAATAAAATGGCATTAGTATTTGATATATTTTAAGTAAAATATATTCACTTTAACTAAATTTCAGACTATTAAAACTAATACTATGGAAATTTGTATCCATGGAAACCGGGAGGAAGGGAGGCCAAGTAACCCAACAGGAAATTCCATGCCTCCAGCCCCCACCCCTTAACCAAGGCCCTGCTTTACACCGTTAACCATATATGAGTATCAAATTAGTCATTTAAAACCTGTGTATCAGGAATATTCGATGAGCATAATAACACAAATTCACTGTGAAGTTTAAAAGAAATAAATATATATATATATATATAATCTTTATATATTAATATAAAATATTATGTTATTATTGAGTTAGAAAACATCTAACGGTTGTCATCTCAAAAAATTGTACAATGGTATTTCTGTAAACATATTCGTTAATTGAGTGGTTTACCTCTAAACAGAATGAAAGAGGTCTACATATCGCATAAGTGCATATGTGTGCATAATGTGAATTTTCATTTAATTATAAATCAGAAAGCAGAAAGAATAATCCTCGCTATCACCACACAACGGAATCCAATATCAACTTTAATTCACATACTACGTTCTTATCAGTAGTGACCAACAGTTCTGCCCTCGTGGTTGCAAACCATGTTGTTCAAAGTTTTCCTTTGCACATATTTAATTGTACGTGCAAGTGCATCTATAAAACATGTATATGCCACTTACACTACCCAATGTTCTGATTCCAACTATGCTCATGAACTTAGAAGTGTACAGTGCAACATCGAGGCCGAGGAATCATGTTTAACTCTATCCATTGAGAACGAGAATGGACGCAGAGGTAAAACTTTTATTGGAATTTCTTAATAAAAAACTAAAGCATCAAGTTATGTTTATATTTATCAATGTAATAAGGAGAAATGTACTCCTGCTAAGAGCATAAATATCAAGTGTTCATTTCCTCTTAATAAAGCAAAACCATTTTTCCTTATAGTATTTGAGTACTATATTAGTATATACTGTTATTTTGAAAAACGAAAACAATGCTCTACGCCAGTTTGACAGAGAAATGGTATCCCATTCAAATTAATAATCAGTGTGCTAATGGTGTAAATTCGAATTATTTGTTAGGATAAAATTAAAAAAGTTTGCGCCATTCAGCAAAATATAAACTCAAATTAAATGCTTACATTAGCGTCCTATACGCAGCTGGAATGAAGCTTGGCGCGCCAATAAACTTCTGCTGAACGAGGCCTGCTATAGGTTACAAAAAAACAAAACACTGGATAGGACCGACGGATTTGCATAAATTTTCAAGTTCACTATTCACAATTTAATCTTACTACTGTGTCAGAAATAGATTTACCGGAATCTTCAATTGTTTTCCAATTATGCCCATCAAGTTGACGGAAAAGGACAATAGTGAGGCGCAGGGATGCCAAGTATGGAACAGGGAACAAAATGTCCTTTCCCGTAGTTCTCTACTGCATTGCTCAGACTTCATACTAGATATTTGGACTGACTTTACAACCATAATTTTTTATGCACAAAAAATTTCTTTAAATTATTTCACTAAATTGTTGATTTTTTATGTTTTGCACTAAAATTATAATAATAATTGGATTAATACATATTATGATTCTTGAAGATATCACTATCGGTTAATATTTACTATTAACACACAAATTTTTTACGTTTTTCATCAGATTTGTATCAATAGTTGTAATTTAAGTGCATTTGCAAGAGATGGAAGACCGCATATATATTAGTCACATATTTGTTTATTATATATAATAAATAAAGTAAATTGCATTATTTAGATCGTCCAATTCTCATCGATCTTCGTAGTGGGAATGAAAATGAAACATTTTCGGAATACTTGTATATCCGTCAGAAAATCCGTCCATTATATGGTAAGTTTATAGCTATGTAATTGCAAATACCACCTTCCATGAAANTTTCTTAATAGTATTTGAGTACTATATTAGCATACGAGGGGAGTTCTAAAAATACGCGGAATTCTTCAAGTACATGAAAACTTACTAGTTTAAACCTGTAGATTTTTTCAAGAATGGCTTAATGGGATGGAAACACCGCTTACAGAAGTGCATTGATCGCGACGGCAGTTATGTTGAGAAATAAGTTCATTGTACATATAAACTAGTAAAAAATTGAACAATTCTGCGTATTTTTTTAATTCCCCTCGTATACTGTTATCTTGACGACACGAAAAACGAAAACAATGCTCCACGCCAGCTTGACAGAGAAATGGTATCCCATTCAAATTAGTAATCAGTATGGTAATGGTGTAAATTCGAATTATTCATTAGGATAAAGTTAAAAAATTTTGCGCCATTCAGCAAAATATAAACTCAAATTAAATGCTTACATTAGCGTCCTATACGCAGCTGGAATGAAGCTTGGCGCGCCTATAATCTTCTGCTAAACGAGGCCTGCTACAGGCTACAAAAATTCATGTCTTGTTCTCACCCTGTTAACTGATCCAAAAAAGCAAAACACTGGATAGGACCACACGGATTTGCATAAATTTTCAAGTTCAGTATTCACAATTTAATCTTACTACTGTGCCAGAAATAGATTTACCGGAATCTTCAAATTTTTTCATATTATGCCCACCCAGTGGAAGGAAAAGGACAATTGTGCGTTGCAGGGATGCCAAGTATGGAACAGGGAACAAAATGTCCCTTCCCGTAGTTCTCTACTGCATTGCTCAAACTTCCTACCAGATATTTGGACTGGCTTTACAACCATAATTTTTAATGCCCAATAAACTTCTTTAAATTATTTCACTAAATTTGTTGATTTTTTTATGTTTTCAAGCACGTACCTAGCAATTTATAAGGTGGGTCGAATTTTTCTGAAAAGGGCATTTCTATTCTTTTTTTACAAAAAATGAAAAAGTTATTTCTCTAGTAATGTGTATATTAACAATCATGGTTCAGTAACGTCATAAATATAATATAAAATATGAAAACTTTATAACACCACGCACGTGGAATAACAAATATGGTTTATCAAAAGGGCAGGTCATCTAAAAAGGGGGGTCATTCGCACCCAACGACCCCCTTAGGTACGCGCCTGGTTTTGCACTTGTGTATAAAATTACAATAATAATTGCATTAATACATATTATGATTCTTGAAGATATCACTATCGGTTAATATTTACTATTAAGACACCAATTTTTTACGTTTTCATGAGATTTGTATCAATAGTTGTAATTTAAATGCATTTGTAAGAGATGGAAGACCGCATATATATTAGTCACATATTTATTTCTCGGCAAACAATTATAGGCCTATATAATAAATAAATTAAATGGCATTATTTAGATCGTCCAATTCTCATCGATCTTCGTAGTGGGAATGAAAATGAAACATTTTCGGAATATTTGTATATCCGTCAGAAAATCCGTCCATTGTATGGTAAGTTTAGAGCTATGTAATTGCAAATAACACCTTCCATGAAATTCAAATAAGAAAGGAACTAGCATAGTAGACTTTACTCTTCCATTTCGTTTTAATCACTTTGTTGTTTTTCAATTAGAAAACTTTAATATTATGTCATCAGAAGTAGGATTTGATATGAAAAACTAGTGACCTTAGAGCTCTAATTTTTTACCTTCGAGTCGAGTCCAATCGAGTCAGAAATTTTCGAGTGAACTCGAACAAGCTCAATGTCACTCGACAAAAATATCAATAGCTCAAGCTAAAATCTGACTCTAATTGAAAATACATTGCATTAAAGAATTTTAAATAAAATAAATGGAATTCCATTTAAGAGGCACATCATCATTTTAATTACGGCATACTTTCATACAAATTATCGTCTCCGCATTTGTTGTGAGATTGTCTGTATTCGTTAAATGACCAAGTTTCCATCTACCTGATTTTACATCCAGGGAAAGAATAGTCAATATAGGTAGGCATTTAAAAATCTTTGGATATTTCGATCTTGATTCATTCTCTTACCTTTGCAACATTGTCGCATATTCTAATTGATATGATTTAAGGCTTTTCAAAGTCCCATAAACTGGTTATTGCAAGCACAATTTAATTATTCTCCTTAAATATCTCAATGAACATGTAGATAATATATATATATATATTTGTATATATATCAGACTTGTCAACGAGCTGAGCCGAGCTTGAGCACAGTATTTGACATACAACGAGCCCAAAACGAGCCTATTTTAGGCAAAGCAAGTTTATAGTTCTACTTGCTAATTTGATTATGGAGATTTTTCTTATTTTTTGCAGTCAGTATGCCTTTCCTATAATCTTATTTAAGAAATGTTTATTAAATAATAGGAGGAGCTATGTAAAAAATTCGTTGAGCACAATATTTCTAAAAAAATACTTAGTACTGGGTGGTTCGGGGGTTGCACCCCTGCGACCCCACAATCATTTTTATTTCAATTTTTTTAAAATAAATATTTTATCAGGAAATATAATTTCAAACTAACAGTCTTACCATTTGAACAACCAATAGTAAACTGACAATGATGCAATTCTTGTCAAAGAAAATTGCACATTAAAAATATATTTATTGAAATCAAATATGTGTGGCCAATAAACATAAATGGGAAATGTGAATGTCTTTTGTAGTAATATCTTCATTAAAAATGCAACCATTTGTGTTTGGTAAGCAGAAGTTTGGGTGCAGAAAGGACTAGTAATTGTAAATATCTTTAAATTTTCATTCAGAAAATTCCAATCACTTTAATGAAATTGATATGTGCAGTATGTAGTAATGAACTTCATTAAACAATATCACCATGACATTTTCTTGGGCAATTCATCCGATTAATATTCAATTCCATTGTATGTATGATCATTACAATTTAATGGATTGCTATAATCTGCAATTTTTTGTAGCTACCAGAAATTTCATTTGCGGGAAATACGCATGGTTTAATTTTCTTGATTTAAGAGAAGTATGCAATCAGCACAAAATGTATTAAACTAGCATGTGAAATCCATTGTTCGATGCCACTATATACCCTATATGATATTAAATAAATGACAAAATTACATTTGTTGTAAATATGAATAACTTTTAGTTGAAATGTAAACAGATTTTATATGTTTCATGTAAGGAAATATTTTTTTATTCATGTTCCTCATATTTTGGGCTTTTCAAAAAATCGATTATATGAACATAGTTTTTCCACATAATAATTTCCTTATTAAATTAACTAAATAAAAATAAAACGACAAATCTAATGTCACGGCAATAGCAACCGAATCATTCATTGGAGGCATTCGCAAAACAAAATTTCTTATTTTAGTTCCTGAACTTGACGTACTCAGCAGTTAAATATAATATAATACTGTTGATTTGTGTTGTTGAGTACCTATATTTTCAAATATATGGATTATTACTTGATCACAATTTTCCAAAATACCTAGATGTTAATGAAAACTTAGC